>JAKSZP010006660.1:0-211745 GCA_022478985.1 Massospora cicadina | reverse complement strand
GGGAGACTCTTTAAGGAAAAAAGAGTAAGGATCTGAGAGGGGATCCAGAGAAGAAATGGAAACAAATTGGGGATTGCTGCTGACTGTGTGTCAAACTGGATAAACTGTAACCAGGGAATCTCAAAGAAGATAGGGTTAGATGGTATGAGGGAACAAATCCCTATTTTGAGACATCTTAAGTATTTCAAGCAGAAATACTGGCCGAGAATTGGGCCAAGCTCTAAGAATTTCATTCAACAATGTATAATAGTCATCATACTATTACCAACCAATTATATTAACAACAATACAACGCGGACAAATTGCACAAGAATTAACCTGTGCAAGTAATAAAGTTTATAGAGGTTATTGGCTGAATAATAACCAAGTCCTATAAATTCTTACAACTGCCACTCAGGATGAAATATCACCCACAGCATCAGCATAAATATTAATGATACAGCCATCCACAAAATTGGTAAAGAGTAATATGGACAAAACTAACACTAAATAAATAATTTAAGAATCTGACAACATAGTTGATAATTAACACCGTAAACGTTTTTATTTATAAAATCTAAATTAATAGATCTAAGAGTAATTAATAAAATAAGGGAAACAGTGGATAAAACAACAGCAGAATTTTTTGGTACTGCTGCCTTATAAACGCAATTAGTGATAAGGGGTGTGAGCTATACCCCCTTATGCCCCTTGTTGCTGATGCTCCCAATCCAATGCTGTCCGCCATGGTCCACCAGCTAAAGTGGCCGCAGACAAAAGTTTCCCCAAAGCTTCCAAAAAGCTTTCTCACCTTCTGATATGGCTTCCTAGGCTGTTACTGTGGTGCCATATTAGGAATTTTATTTTATAATAATCCCTTTGTTTGGCCCATTTGCAAATAAAGATGCGTGGCGGCTCCCCCTTTTGGGTTGAACACCACTATTGCTAAAGAAGTATCAAGGAGTGTGTGCATTGGGAACATTAACCCCCAATTCATAGTGAGATCCAGGAGAATGATCACGTTATCAAAATCTAATAGAAAAAAAATCCCGGGATTAAGGCGAATAATCTCGCCTTAAAGTAGATTACAATCAAAAATTTTATCAATTTTTTGTGGCATAGATGCAACCAGGCTGATGAACTGGCCGTTTTATGGAACGCGCCTATGGCAAGGGACAGATGGCCAATTTTGGTTTAATAAAAAGTATTTGATACAGTTATTGACTATCTCTTTCTGCTAAGCATCACTTTTCGAAAATCAATTCAGCCTGAAATTTAGCTCCACTAAAGAGATTTACGAAAACTATTAGCAAATATGGTGGGAAACCCCGCAAAAGAACCCGCAGGCTATGCCAAACGAGCCAGCACCACCCCCAAACGAAGCAACCCTCGGTTACCCACCTCAGGGTCAACCAGAATCACCCGCTCTCAAGCAGCAGCCATGAAAGCAGGCACCACCCCCAACCTGGAGCTACTCCAACTAGCGCCAGTTCACCTGATCGCACTTCTGCAACCTGCACGCCTAACAGCTCTGTGTGCGCTGCCTCCCACCAACCCGCTGGGCCCCCTCCAACCAAGGAGGCCATCACCCACGCTGTTTTAATGGCGTCTGCTCAGTTAGATGCAACTCAGCCCATCCAGGCATTTACCTCCCCCATTGTGTCAGCTAATTCAGCCCCATCTATTATTGCTGACGCCGTGTTTCTGGCTCCCTCCATGAGGGGCGATACCCAGCTACCTGGTCCCCAAATCCTCAGATGTAAGGTTGGATTAGCTGCACATTCTGGTTCACTAAGCACCAAATTGGGACAATCTACTCTTCCCAATGAGGATTTAAATGGTTCGGATTTTGGAACTTCACACCAGTTCCAATCTCACCCGTCCCATTTAAACCCCGTAATTGGCACTTCTCAAGTTGGCACTTTATCTCAATATGCTGAAAACGACCAATTCACCAATCAGCCAATGAGTTTTGCCCACGAAATCACAGCAAATACTCGGGCTGAATTTACTCAAATAGATTGGGATGGTGATGAAACATCGCCCTCCTCCCAATTGGCTGGAGTTAATTCCAATCTGGATGGGACTCCCCAATTTAGCGAGGCCCAACAATCACCTGGCCCCCAAACCCTTGGATGTAAGGTTGGATTAGCCGCACATTCTGGTTCATTAAGCACCAAATTGGGACAATCTGCTCTTCCCAATGGGGATTTAAGTGGTTCAGATTTTGGAACTTCACACCAGTTCCAATCTCACCCGTCCCATTTAAACCCCATAATCGGCACTTCTCAAGTCGGCACTTTATCTTCATATGCTGAAAATGACCAATTCACCAATCAGCCAGTGAGTTTTGCCCACGAAATCACAGCAAATACTCGGGCTGAATTTACCCAAATAGATTGGGATGGTGATGAAACATCTCCCTCCTCCCAACTGGCTGGAGTTAATTCCAATCTGGATGGGCCTCCCCAATTTAGCGAGGCCCAACAAACCGCCCCTCAATTTAATATGACGCCAGCAACTGCTGTAACATTCCAGCAACAAGGGAACTCCGCAAACTTGTCCAAACCACCAGCTCACACTCAACCCGCAATTGCAGCCCAAAGCAAACACAAACGTACCAAAGGAGCCACTGGGGCGTGGCAAAAACCTCTGGCACCAACGCTACCCAAAGCTGATCCCCGTGAAGTGGCGTTTATTGCTGATGTTAAGAAGAAATGGGCCGAAACTAGAGCGCAAAAAGCTCTACCTCGCTCAACCCTCTCCCACGCAATTCGCCTTTATTATGGGCATAACCCTGTTGAATTCTATACAGAGGATTACTTCTCATACTTTGCAGCAATTGCGGAGACATTCCCAATTAACACCACCATCCATGAATCAATGGAGGGCCACTACATCGATGTGGGCCTCACTGAAGCTGCCCTTGCTGACCATGCTGCCACCCCCAGGTCATTATTCCACGCGGATCTCTTCGCATCTCCCGCACATGCTCTCACCTGGAGAAAATTTCATGGGTTACTTTTTCCAACCTACCAACGACTGTTGATCCTGAGTCTCTTAAACTGGCACTCCATCGTGGCTTAATGGAGTTTGGGTCTGTTCTTTCAGTGGACTTTAGCGTCCCCTCTTACTATGCTCCCACTCAAAGAGCTCGCACTGCTAGGGCGTCGTTCATACCCTCCACCACTGTATCCCGCAACATTGAGGTTATTCCTCATGTGGCGGTAGTTGGGGCATGCCCTAAGATCTTTTTGTCGACCCTGATCAGGCGCGCCCCCGGTGTTCATGGTGTAACGCCCTTGGACACTTGTATAGTGGCTGCACAGCTCGAAAACAAGCCCTCTTAGCCACCACCCAGGGGCCTAAATCAGGCCAAAAACGATCCCACGTGGCTGCAGCAGCAATTCCACAACCCACACAATGGGTTCCCGTTCAAGACCTGTCCCCTGAGGCCTTACGCCCAGCAGTTGAAACAGCTAACCCCACTATTGGTATGGGATACCTTCGCGCTCATGCCCCCCTTCCAATGGGCACCCCCACCAACCTCCACCAGCGATTTATTCCATCAACCTTCAGTTCCCAATGGAGCTATGCCCACCAGCATGGACTGGCAACCCGCGGCCTGCGGTAGAAGTGCCACCTCAAAGAGTCCTACCACAACCCCTCAGTCCATTTCGCGCGGATCCTTTGCAGTGTTGGAGGAAGTGAATATGGACTCAGACTTACCAAATGGGGACACCGCGGAGGTCACCATTGAGCACCCTCAGGTCCTTCCCCTGCAACGGAGCGGGGCAGCATCCTAGGCTGGCTTACTGGGTCCTCCGCCCCCCCACCCTCTCCTTCCCCTCAGAACCCTCGACGCTCCTCACGGATTGCAGCTAATAGTCAAGCTAAAGGACTCAAAACTAGCCGCCTCACAGCAGCAGGTTTAAGCGCTGGCAACCCCCAGGACATGGAGGGGAACAGCTATGAGTCCCCATGGCAGCACCCTGGCCCTGCAATCCATCAACGCAAATGGGTTGCGGGACTTTAAGCGGAGAGCCCGCCTCCTCTGAAACTTCAGGTCAGCACAAATTGACATCGCTGCTGTACAGGAGCCCCATATCCTCCCCACGAACAATCTGCATGGAATGAACAGTTTGGAGGCAACTCCTTCTGGACAAACCATGCCGCCCTCATTGTTTTGAATCCCCGGGTTAAAACCCATTCTTTTTCACAATATCTAGGTGGCCGCCTCATAATGGCCAAACTCACCACTCCTGACTTCTCCTTCTTCGCTGCAAGCATCTACCTGCCTAATGCAGGTCAGGAGCAAAATTGGCTCTTGGAAGAGCTCCTCCAACTCAATCTCCCACGGAATACAGTCCTCTTAGGAGATTTCAGCACTACCATAGTCGCGTCCGTGACTCTTACCCCCCTGCAGCAAAGGAACGCCCTGGATCAAGTCGCCTCCAGGATTTCCTTCGCCTGAGTGGCTTTATAGATGCGCTTCCACCCTCCGCGTCTGGCCTAGGTTGCATGACTAGGATCCAGTATGATGGAGGAGCTGTCCAGTCAGCGTCACGCATAGATATGGCACTGATTGGCCCCCTGCTAATTGGCCGCGTCTCCTCTCCCATCTCTCGTGACAACCATCTGAGTGATCATAGGTCACTCACCGTTGTCCTCACCACCACACTTAGACTGTCGCGTAGGTTCTGGCCTAGGGTTGCCCCAGCTCTTCTCAACAACCCCTTTACTAAGGAGAAGCTGTCTATGACCATCCGGGAGACTCTCACCTCCCCCCCACCCCACCTGCTTGACCACAAGGCTAGATGGGCGGTGACCAAGGAGGGCATCACCCGCGTTGCTTACAACTGTGCCAAAGCCCAGTTGACTGCAGCTCGCGCCAAAGTCAAAAGGGCGGAAGCCAGAATCAGACATCTAGAGCGAAACTGCCAGCCTTCGCCCTCTCCCAGATGGTTAGAAGACTGGGAAGCGGCGCAGGAAGCACTCCGCTTGGAGCTCACACTGCAGGAAGAACGGGCAGCAAACTTTACGACATCTCTTTACTATGCTCAATGGGAACGCCCCACCCTCTTCTTCTTTCAGAAACAGAAAGCCCGGTCAGCAGCGCAGGATATTACTGCACTGAAGACTGGCACTACAACCACTTCAGATAAGGAGGAAATCACGCAGGAACTACACCGCTTCTACTCCAGCCTCTTCCATGCCACCCAGGTGGACCCATCGGACATCCAAGACTTCCTGTGGCGGGCTCCAGAGCCGCCCATTGACCCACGGGCTGATGAGGCTCTACTGGCGCCTATTTCCATCCAGGAGGTGATGGAAACCCTTCTGAAATCCCCACGGCTTAAAGCCCCAGGCCCAGACGGAATACCCTTTGAGGTGTACCTTCTGGAACCTGCAGTGATAGCCAGAACCCTCCGCGACCTCTTCGCTGCACTCTTGGTGAATGGCGAGGTCCTCCCTGACTCCAGAGGCTCAATCACGGCCCTCATTCACAAGAAGTCAGACCGTGAGAACCTGGCGAACTGGCGCCCCATAGCGTTGATCAACACAGACCACAAGCTCTTCACGAAGCTTCTGGTCAACCGCATCACCAAATGGGTGTCACCTCGCCTCTCCCCATCCCAGCACGGTTTTATTCCGGGGAGGTCGTTATGGGACAACTATAATGACCTTCACGTGACTTTGACTGCTAACTCTCGTAAGGTGAATGGCTTTGTGGCTCTCCTGGATATGGAGAAAGCATATGATCGGGTAGCCTGGAAGTATGTTGATGTTTCCCTGGCCCGCTTCCATCTCCCACCCGCAGCTAGGAGCTGGATATCAGCGCTCTATGACCAGCTCCACACCAGAGTCCTGGCGCCAATGGGTTTTACAGTGGCAGTACCAGTTGGACAAGGTCTCCGGCAAGGGGACCCCCTGAGCCCTATCCTTTTTAACATCACCCTTGACCCCCTCTTGGCCTCCTTAAAGGACAAGCTCTCAGGGATTCTAATCCCAGGTAAAGCCCCCACACGAACCATGGCATTTGCAGATGACACCGCCATTGCATTTGGCTGCCCTGGGGATGTTGCCCTCACTTATGTGACCATTGAGAGGTACACCAAGGCGTCCAATGCCATGGTCAACACCTCCAAGACAACAGTTGTACAGGTCGGCTCCCCCACCTTCCCCCCACCATTTGGTATTGAACCTGAGCGCGGTACCTTCCGTCACCTGGGCGTTCTCACCAACCAACAAGGAGTTGCGCTAAAAGACAATGAGGACTTGCTCCTTGCAGCAGTTAACTCCAGGATTGCCAGCTGGAACCGGCGGCACATCACCCCCCAGGGTCGAGCTCAGACGGCCAATGTGTTCCTCCTCTCCAAAGTCTGGTTCCTAGCGCACGTCTGCCCATTCACAAATGCCTTTTATACGCGGCTCAATGTACTCCTCCACTGTTGGATCTGGGGCTCAAACCATCCATCAATGGCCCTCTCAACCATTACCCGACCCTGCAATGAAGGGGGCCTAGGGCTTCTGGACACGCGATCCCACGCCACCACAATCTTCCTGAAGTTCCTATGGCCGATTGTCTGCTGGGACGCGACCCCCATGCCCCAATGGGCGCCCACCCTCCGCCAGTCAGTGTCAGCAGCTCTAGGTCTTCCTAGAGCATCTCTGACCTCATTAGGGGAGTGGCTCACAAACCACCCAGGCCATCGCCTAAAACCATCCTCATCCCCCTACTGGAACCAGGCTCTCCTTGCCCTGAAACGAGTAGGCGCGCGGATCCACCATGCCTTCCCATACAGAAGGGAAGGCCCTGGCCTCAGCCCCCGTCGCCATGCAATTTTGCACAATGGACAAGTTGTCACAACTCACCTCAACCCCCAAGATCGTCCTCCCATCCGCCCAAGACTCCTTGAGCTCCTCCCTCCCTCCATGAGATTTGACCAAAAGGAATTGTGGAAGGACGTCTATCACCCCATTCTGTCAGAAAAGATGTCCAACACCTTATGGAGGGTGCTCCACCGTTCATACAGGACAGGGGACTGGACTGGCCCTACCTTCCAGCACCGAAGCTGCCCCCACTGTGTGGAGCCTATTGACTCCCACCTCCATCGTTTTTTCACATGTCCAGGTGTCGCCGCATTTTGGCCAAAGGCCCGCGCGCTCCTCCATGCTCAGCCCTGGTCTGGACACCCTGTGCAAGACCTCATGTTTGAGCAGACATTGCCTGGTTGCCACCAACCCCTCCGTGTCCTCGCCTATGCCACAGCTATCTGGACCATCCATAACTCCTTCCTTCGTGCTGCCTTTGACCAGCAGGTGTGGACCCTTCCACACATGATCACCCACTTTCAGGTACACTTTGAGATGGCCCTGAAGGTCTGCACTATGTCGCCAACCCTCCCCCGCTCAGTTGTCACTGCAGCACGGCTCTGGCGCGCAAACCCCCTCCCTTTCTCGATGCCTCCTCCCTCCCCTTCCCTCGCCTCAGGCTTTTAGGAGCCCAGACGTAATTCAATAAATATCGATGAATCCCCCCCTTGGGTTGGACCATCTAGTAATAAAAAAAGTATTTGATACGCCTGATCTTGAAGGGGTGGGCTTAACACTTCACTGTCTAAGTTGGAAGGTACATAAATGGCACCCAAAAACAAAATTAAAACCATTATGTTTGAGTTTAATTCTGGGCTCTGACTTTTAGGGAAACTTGATACCTTTTTTAAGGGATGGGGCGCTGAGTGGGATGACAAATTACCCGTTGGTGGGGAACCCTGGCCTCTATCACCTCCCTGCACAGCCATTTGATCCTGCCAACCAACTTCTTGGTGGTAGTAAAGATCATCAGGGGAGAACCTTCAGAGCATAACCATTGACCCTCACTCATCCACCACATGAGGTAAATCACCCTTGGTTACAAGTGGGGAAGAAACCCTCTTAGACCCAATTATTGGTTCTGTGCGGGTACTCCTCCCTTTTCAGGCAGATGGGCTGCTCCACAGGACTTACAATATCTTTTCCTCTTTCAGCAGGAGGTACTATGCCAGAAATTTGGGTCAGAGCGTAGTTCTTATGTGCCTTTGGTAGCTTGATGGACATATTGTCGCTATATTTGGGGGAGATGAGCATATGTGGGTGGGATGTGTGGAATTCCTCGGCCAACTCCTTGCAGGTTGGGAAATCACTGGCACTGTCATAGCTGTTTTCATATGATGTTAACCCCTTCCAAGCAGTCGGTACTTAAGGAGTGGTGGGATTGTCAAGAAGCAGATATGGCTTCCACATCAGCCTCTTTGTGGTCCTCCACCAAATTGTCTGCTAACGTGGATGGTAGTTACCTCTAAATGTGGAAAGCTGAGATGCATGGAAAACGTTGTGTTGCTTTTAATGGGAGGAGAGCATCAGGCAGAAAGTTAAATTACAAATCTTTTCTACCACAATGGGTCCCAAACGCTTAATTGCAAGCTTCCTTTAGGGGACTCTTATACTCAGATTATGGGTTCCAAATTAACCAAGGAGCCTTTTGAAATCAGGGGCAGGATGAAGTTTGGAATCTGAAAACTCTCTTAGTCAGGTTGGCCTTAGTTAAGTGCTCCCGCACCAGTTTTTGGGTTTCCTGGATTTTCTGCAAGCGTTCTTCAGTGGCAGGCACCTCTGTTCTAAGCTGAAGGTCAACTTGGAAATATGGGTTATACCCCAAAGTTGCTTTATAGAGGTAGAAAACGGTAAGATTGTGTGTTGTATTGTTATAGCAAACTGTACAACGGGATCAGCCTCCAAGATGTCCTGAAAAGTGGAGGCATAGCAGCAAAGATACTTCTCTAGGATCTGATTGACCCTTTTTTATCTATCTACTAGACAGTGTATGGTATGAAGTAGAGCCGCATGTCTTAATCTTTAGGATGGCTAGCAGAGCACCTCAGAAATTTATTGTAAGCTGGAGGCCCCAATTACTCACAACATCCAGAGATAAAATGAACATGGCAAACACATGACTTATAAAGATCTGGGCTATCTCTTCTTAATGAATTAGGGAAGAAAGCGGGATAAACAAAAATAAATTTGAAACACTCAATTTAACAAAAACACATGGCTTCAAACCCTTTGGAATTTTATATATTGACGATAAGTTCAACAGTTACCCAAGTACATGAGCCTTTTGCCAGTTGCAATGGATGTAGCATCCCATTTTTACCCAACTTGTTTGATCTCACCTGAACAAGTCACTCAATTTGCAATCCATGCAAAAGTATACTTAGAAATTTTGGCCAATTGAATATCTTTTAAAAAGATCAAGGAATTTCTTATGACCTGGATGGCCTACCTCTGGAGCTTCAGGGTGTTTGTGGATTACCTAATAGCAAAGTTGGGGAGATACCAACACTCTATCCTTGAAACAAAAATTTACCATCTTTCAGAATATAAAGGGTTGTTGTTTATTTGCAAGTGTCCAGCTTATCAAACAATTCAAGCCCCACCAAGCTAATGTTCCCCACCAACATACAGTGTGAAATCCAGCAAGAAACTATGCTCACTGGTGCTATGTGCCGCTAAAATTCCACAATGAAATATTTAAGATAAATAATAAACTCTTAATAAAATTAAGATTTTACTTTTTAGTTTTATTTTTTCTAAGGCAAACTAGAAAAGGCCCTTTTCTCAATACTAGTAGTTCCTATTTAAACTAGTTCAAATTAAGAGATCATGAGCATTTGAGGCTAAAATATATAAAGCTGAGTCATCTAAATTAGGAAATATAGGCTTTCGGCCTATCAGATTGAAGATAAATACATTTGTGGCAAAACTGACCTGTATGGTAAGGATTTGATAAATTGTATCCAATCACCAGTGGGTAAAATCTTCTCACTTTGGGAGGGTTCAGATCCGAGTGGTAATGATTGGTTAATTTGCACCCAATCATTGATGGGTAAAATCTTCTCACTTTGGGAGGGTTCAGATCTGTGCGATATTGAACACCTCAAATTCAGCGGAAAGTCAGAGCAATCCTAATTTCAGTACTTACCATATTATGCCAATTTTGGGTATAGATCATATTGTTCCAATGGATAAGATTCCACTGAGAACCTACCAAGGTCTTTTCGCCATTGGTATTCATATCATTGATAGCCACAATTTTAGTCAAATATTGGACTCCAACATTCTTTCTCAGAAGTTGAGAAGGAGAATACCCAACATTGCCCCCCTCAAGAATGTTGGGAGGAGTGTAGGATTGTAGGAAACGGCCATGTACTCAGTTTACAGTAACTCCTATGGCTAATAATTTGATGGAGTATTCATTGTCTCTTTTGTAGCTATTGGAGAAAGGTCCCTCCCAAATTGAACCAAGCTTACCGCTTCTTGGGGTGATGCGGTTATGGTAGTATAACAACTTATCAGCCACTTGAAATGTAGGAAGAGGGTTGTGGAGCTCATTGGCAGCCTGCCCTTCTTTAGTCACTGTTTTTGCTAAGTTGGTCATAGCTTCAGCTTGGAGTTGAATAATTTGGTTAGCTAGCCTTCTCATGACTTTTTCAGGCTCCTCTCCTCTAGAAAAAACATCCTTAGCCAGAAGAGCAGTTATTCTTGGTTCCTGCCATACAAAACTCGGAAAGGGGATATTTTCAGAATATGGTGATAACTAATCTGGTAGGCCATAAGGGCATTGGGTAAGAATTGATCCCAGTGAAGTGGATCAGAAGAGGCCATTTTGCGAAGGATGGAAACTAAGGTTTCATTGGCTCTTTCCACTGCCCCATTGGTAGATGGATTGTACGGAGCTGAAAAGAGTTGTTGGGCTCCCATAGAGGTAGCCAGGAGTTTGACTACTCTGGAGGTAAAATTCTTGCCATTATCACAGAGTAGTACTTGGGGGCAGCCATGCCGAGCGAAAATGTGTTGATGTATAAAAGTGGCAGTTGCCTTGGCTGTTTGGGAAGGAAGCGCCACAGCTTCAACCCACTTAGTGAAGTGGTCGATTGCTATTAGGATAAACTGGTTGCCACTGGTAGACTGTAGAAGGGGACCTACGACATCCAACCTAATGGTATGAAAAGGTTGTTGCGGGGTAGTTGGTTGATACTGGTGTCTAGTCTTGAAACCAGATTGTTTCTTGCACATAAGACAGGCTTCCAAGACCTCAACTATAGCTTCCATCATTCCATCCCAATAGTATCGATCCTTAAACCACTCATAAGTTTTCTTTGCCCCTCCATGGCCTAAAATGGAGTGAGCTTTGAGGATGGCAGGTACGCGTTCTGAGGGCCGGAGGTAAGGCAACCACTTCGCCCCCACCTGCTTATACAACTTCCCATTTTCCACTTTGGTGTTGTGCACGTGGCGGGCTAACATCTTCTGAACTGGATCATCTTCATCCTCCCATTCGTTGGGAGTACTTAATAGATCATGCAACCTTTCTGCCTCGCTATTATCCAAATGGAGGATTGGCAGTTGAGACAACCCATCCACATTCATATGACGAGTTCTGGAACAATGTTCAATTTGCATATCATAAGGCTGGAGATTTAGAGCCCAGCGAGCTAACCGCCCAGTAGGGTCCTTCATATTTTGTAGCCACTTCAATGAAGCGTGGTCAGTAACTACATTAAAGGTGGTTCCATAGAGGAAAGGGCGGTAGTGCTTTACAGCCAAAAGAACAGCCAGGCACTCCTTTTTAGTTACACTGTAGTTGCGTTCAAGCTTTGAAAGCATCTTATTGAAATCTGTACCAGATGATTAATACCATTTTCATCTAATTGACCTAAGATGGCCCCAACAGCGTAGTCTGAGGCATCCGTAAACAGGATAAAGGGCTTTTCATAATCTGGGTACCATAGGATAGGGCGTCGTTGTAGTAGCAGCTTCAGGGTCTCAAAAGCGGCTTTTTGTTCAGCGCCCCATAGGAAGGGGATATTCTTCTTCAGTAAGCAAACAAGGGGCTCACTGAGTTGTGAGAACTTAGGGATGAACTGATGGTATTACCCCATCATCCCCAGAAACACCTGTATATCCCGCAAATTCTTAGGGGGAGGCATTTTTGCAATGGCTTCGACCTTGTTCTGTAGTGGTTGGATTCCATTTTGCGAAATGGTGTGGCCAAGGAAATCCAATTTTTGCTGAAAGAAAGTGCACTTTGATGGTTAAAACTTGATATTTGACTTACGTAGCCTCCCAAACACCTCCTTCAAGTGATTCAGGTGGTCTTTGAAGGTTTTTGAGAACACAGTAATATTGTCAAGATAAACGATAAAGCAGGTTAGCTTTAAGTCTTGCAAGATGTGATCCATCGCACGCTGGAAAGAGGCAGGTGCGTTGCACAACCCTTGGGGTAATTTCATGGGTTGAAAAAGGCCTTCACTGCATATCAAAGAGCATTTCTCCTGGTCCTGTGAAGAAAGTTCCATTTGCCAATAGCCACTGGCCAAGTCCATGGCTGAAAAGAAAGTTGAGCCGGAAAGTTGGGCCAGGGCATCGTCAATGCAAGGGATAGGATAGCTATCCTTCTTTGTGAGGTTATTTAGCTTGCGGCAGTCCATGAATACCCGGTGACCTCCATCTTTCTTCTTAACTAACAACAGTGGGGATGACCAGGGGCTTTGGTAGGGAACTAGTAACCCCGCATCCAATAACTGTGTGAGTTCCATCCTCATATGCTGTTCCTCCACCTTTGACTTGTGATATGGTTTTGACCGATTGGGATGGGCATCACCTACATCCATGGAGTGGCACCAGCCCTTCATATGGCCATAGTCGTGAGCTGACTTGGAGAATATGTCGCTATAGTCATAAAGAAGATTATGAACTCTCTCTAGCTCAGTTGGGGTTAATTCATTTGAGATATGGACGTTTGGTAAGGTACACACCAGGTTGTCCGTTGGCAGGCCCAAATCTGCCATTGAGCCGATGGAGTGGATCTGTTTAACATCCTCCACAGGGATTAAAAATCCTCGTCAACCTCTTGGTGTTTTGGTATGATCATGTCCTTTGCGGTGAGGTTTCCCAACAGTAGAGTAATAGGTCGCTGATAGGCGGGGTCTAATAGCCCAGGTAATACACGAGGTTTCAAAGGACTAAGGCCCTCAACACTTACAAGGTGCAACAAACAGAGATGTGGGATTTGGAGCGTGATTTTCGTGTCAACCACTCGTTGTTCACCCGGCTTAATCAATACCTCATCTGCCCCACAAAATGGGATACCATCGCTAGCCTCCACTGAATTGGGCAATTTCTTAGTGTTGCTCCCAGAGGTGACATAATGTAAAGGCAAAGCGGAAAAGGGGTATTCAATCAGGCAGGTGTAGTCGTCCTTGATGAGTTCTTGGTTGGATAAGACCAACGGAATTTTGTAGTTCATCAAAGATAGGAACCCTTGCTTCATATTGATGATGCCTACATACTCGATCATAAACTGGGTACCTATGAGCATATCATAGGAGTTATTATCTAAGGCCACAGCGGGGGCCGATAGGATAAGCTTCCCAATGCGAATGGGAAGAGAGGAGTAAGCGCCAGGCGCGGTTATTGTTGGGGCCCGCAGTTCCAAACTCCTTGGCATAATCCAGGTCAGGCATCAGTTTAATCTTTTTCATCAGCCGTGATGAGATTACATTCACTGGGGAACCTGTATCCAAGATAGCCATCACCTGGACTTTGTAAACAGCTACTTCAACTTTGGTAAGTGTGCTTCCAAAGTTGGCTGACAGCGCTAAGACCTCCTTGAGATGGAAAGTGGAGATTAATTTGCGTGCGGCCTCAGGGTGAGTCTCCAGAATAGACTGCATGGTATGCCCTCACTGTAAAGGGCGAATTAAGCTTGATAGGAGCTGATTAGCGTCGCTGGCTGTGTCAATAGTTTCCATACAACTTATAACTTGGTGGAGGTAAGTATCCTCAGGTATGGTGGTTTCATCTACTGCTTTGGCGTTTAGGCGATAAGGGACCTCCACTTCCACGGGAGCTCCCAATAAGTAGTACCCAACGTCATCATAACCCCCCTCAGAGTTGGCCTCAGCGGTATTCTTAACCATGGGCAAAGTTGCAATTGAAGTGAGGGAGACAGCCATGAGAGGTGGGGTATTTAGCTTCGCTTTTAACGGCATTTTCACAGCCCCAGTAGTTCTAGATGATATACCCTTAGAGCGCGCACCTATTGGCTGAGCTGAAGGGGAAACCACAATAGGGATCTCCGCTTTGCATGAATGAGGGATGTTCATTTTAAGTTGCACTGAAGAAGCAGGTTTTGCAGGGAGAATAGGCACAGGTGGCCTCACTTCCAATGGTTCAATAGGCTGCAGATCACCTAAAGGAATATGGGCGACGTCTAACAAAGCCTCTTTTATATCACGGAAAGTTGTGAAGTGGCGTTTCACTGATATGATATGCCTGGCGAGAGAGGGGTGTGAAGCTAACCCTGTTAATATGGCGGCAATAGCATCATCCAGGGTAAGCAGGTTAGACGTAGCCAACCTTTGAGCAGTGAGATAGAACCGCTCAGCAAAACTAAAGAAGGTTTCACCCTCATACATGGTAAGGCGCATAAAAGCCTGTTTCTCCCTGTGTAAGCTCTGCTTGGATCCAAATTCAGCCAAGAGGGCCTTCTTAACATCTGACCAAGTGTGCTGAGGATCCAGGTGAGGGACTATCAACTCTTGGGCTTTGCGGCTTAAACAAGGAAGAATATAGTGAACTTTATGTTTATCAGTGGCGTCATCCATCGCAGCTTCATAAACGTACAAAAAGGAAGCAATGCTCCCTTCACCCGGGATGTATCTGTCCTTTATGAGTAATTTTAACGGCCGTTGCTCTATCTTTTTGAGATGGGAGAAAGAGCTGGCTAGTTGCTTCTCAAGAGCAACTAATCATGATTCAGAGGAAGAAGAGCCAGAAGAGCTGCTCACGTTTACAGCCTCCATGTTAATAACTACTGGTTAGTGCACAGGCGTGCCCCTGTAGTGAGCACCATATTGTCAAAACCAGCAAGAAACTATGCTCACTGGTGCTATGTGCCGCTGGATTTCCACAATGAAATATCTAAGATAGATAACAAACTCTTAATAAAACTAAGATTTTACTTTTTAGTTATATTTTTTCTAAGGCAAACTAGAAAAGGCCCTTTTCTCAATACTAATAGTTCCTATTTAAACTAGTTCAAATTTAGAGATCATGGGCATTTGAGGCTAAAATATATAAAGCTGAGTCATCTAAATTAGGAAATATCGGCTTTCGGCCTATCAGATTGAAGATAAATACATTTGTGGCAAAACTGACCTGTGTGGTAAGGATTTGATAAATTGTATCCAATCACCAGTGGGTAAAATCTTCTCACTTTGGGAGGGTTCAGATCCGAGTGGTAATGATTGGTTAATTTGCACCCAATCATTGATGGGTAAAATCTTCTCACTTTGGGAGGGTTCAGATCTGTGCGATATTGAACACCTCAAATTCAGCGGAAAGTCAGAGCAATCCTAATTTCAGTACTTACCATATTATGCCAATTTTGGGTATAGATCATATTGTTCCAATGGATAGGATTCCACCGAGAATCTACTAAGGTCTTTTTGCCGTTGGTATTCATATCATTAATAGCCACAATTTTAGTCAAAGATCGGACTCCAACATTCTTTCTCAGAAGTTGAGAAGGAGAATACCTGACATATAGGGAACCAATGGCACATTGGGCACAGTCTTCCATAAACTTTGTTTGAGGAGCGATGGCTATGATTTTCAAATAAGGGATGACTATGGTACGTTCCTATGCCTCCTCAATGATGTTAAAATGTGTGCTTGCCAAGAGAAAATGGCCTGTGAATGTGGATGCCTCACCAGCCACAACAAGAACAGACTACTCAGCTTCGCCTCATCAAGAATCAGAGAGTTGTTAGAGAAGGGTTTCATGTCATCTTAAGTAGCTAAAGTTTTGAATTAAAGTTATCTTTCCTACAAGCTTCACATTAATACTTAGTGAAAACAAAAACCACAGATTTTTATAAATCAAAAGTAAAACAAAAAAACTGTAATTTTCTTATAAAATCTACTGAGAAAGTAGAACAATAAGCCAATACTCTACCATTAGCATGGTGTGGGCTTTTAAGTAGGACTAGTGAAGGGGAAATACTAAGTCAAATAATAATAATAGGGGAGTTGTCTATTCTGAGTGATGCAATTAGCAGTTTCAAGCCCCTATTTTCCATTTGATAGTAAGGGAGATCAATGCCATGATTTATTCCCCATAACAACCATATTGGCCAATATTCCCACGCTATTCTTGTGAAACTAGGGAATTTCAAATGTCCAAATGCATTTCAACAATTTTGGAATCAAGTGCCTGGTTTGATCCATGTTTTGACCTTTCCTAGTTAGCGTTTTGACCAATTTATATTATCAGAGGATCTTTTATTCTTTCAGATTGACTCCTGGTTGGGGCGACTGTTGGGGATGAAGAATGGAGGCTGGTTGATGCATTTTTTATTCAAAATTCTACACAGAGTTTTCTTATCTTTTCATGTAGTACTCTACAATTTAGCAGCTAGAATGGGTTTGGGATTAGGTGGTGGAAAAAACATGGGAGGCAGGGAGGGGCTGCTTCTACCCATCTATCGTCCAGTGTATGCCCTAGGTTTGAGAACTGGTTAAAACAAGGGCTTATGAGTTAGACCCTTTTTTTCTAAAAAAGGATGCCTAAATTGGTCACGCTTGATAGCTGGAGCCAAGGGCCTTACAATTGGTGGGGTTTAGGGAAAAGTTACAACTCAACTTGTCTGAAAGAACTTATAGAGATCCCTTCATGAACTCATATCTAAACTTGAAGCAACAGAGGTTATAATAGGTTAAGATAGACAATGGGCCACCTCTATGGCTCCTTAGAATGCATGAGGGTCTGGTGATCTGCTGTAAAAACACTTCATGTAACGCTCCCTGGAGCAGGTAACGCCAGTGTGTGAGTGACCATGCCACCACAGCAAGATCCTTATCATAGTTTGTCCTGATAGCTGACAAGGAGAACTTGCGAGAGAAATAGCAACCAGGTGTTCCACCATTTCAAAGTCCTGGAGTAACACATACCCCATCGCTGCCACCAAGGCATCACATGCCACAATTTAGCGCTTAGTGGGATCTGCATGCTTGAGGTTGGAAGTGACACAAAGCCCTTAGTTATGGCACTAAGCACTATTTGAAAAATTTCTGTCCGCTTGAATGAACCTATTTATCTATCAAGGAGTGAAGGGGTGCACCTAATTGGGATACCGTAGGTTAAACTCCTTGAGGAAAATAATAGTCCCCAAGAAGCTACAAAGCTGTTTATGCGTTGTGGGAGTGGCCACAAGAGGATGGCCTTAAATTCACAGGGGGTATGGTATGCCCGTCCTTCAGAACCAGGTTGACCAGGAAATACACCACTTTTTGAAAACAAACACTTTAAGGTTTCTATGTACAAGTCCGCTTTTTGTAAGGCAGATAACACAGTTTTTAAGATTTTGGGAATGTTTATCAAGCTTGGGCGAATTTATTTTGATTCGTCTATATAGGCACGGAGTAGGTAAAGATGAGATCACAGAGGACATTACAAATCATTTTTTGAAACATAGCAATTGCGTTTGCTTAAATGACATTAAATTGAACTCTAATATCCCCCTCTTAGAGTAGAGCTCCAAAAGCCACTCCTGGCCTTGATGACCCAAATTTTATTAAATGAATTTTAAAAGTCAAGTTTAGAAAAAACTTATGACTTTGCTATTTCTTAGCCAATTGTTTGCTCCAAGGGGAAAAGGTTAGGTCTTGTGTACCATTATATTATTCAGATAGGAAAAGTCCAAGCATTAATGTAGGGTTCCATCAACATTTTGGCAAAAACTATAGGAGATGCAATAGTGAGTATTTCTGGAATAGCCACCCAATCTGAAGCATATCATCCAATCAGACCTCGAAAGCCTTATCCTCTCTTTTGGTATATGGATGTTGCAGGCAGTTTATATTGATCAGAACTTCACTTATAAACAGAAAGCCAAATTATACTCTAATTGAGATGGGAGCCACCTAGCCCTTTCCATATCTAGGATGTCCTACAAGGCAGAAAATCTGAAGGAATCTGGTGGGATATCAGTGGGGAGGGTGTCATTGTGATGGAATTCACTGCTCTTGCTGTAGAAAATGTGTTGATGAGAGGGATCTTGCCAAAAAGGCGCGCGTTCTTAACGTACAGAACGCTGGCCTTTATGTTGTACTAATTTGTTGACGACTTCACCACCTACCTTAAGGATAACTTGAAAAACTAAGTTTGGCATCGTGGTAACCAGTGGTAAAAAAGAACTTATGCACTAAAATGGGATAGGACATCTCACTTTATAAAAAGCATAGGATCTGAAGAAGCTCCCAATGCATTTTAGCTTACTTCAAGATCTAGATTCAGATCTTAAGCAATCTTTAAGCTCATAAAATTCCTTTCCTCTCATGCATTTAAGAGGGCCTCAATAGAGACCATATGTGATCCAAATTGAATTTTAACAAGTAATAAAAAGTAAGCTTGATCCTTTTTATTTTCAACTATATAGGAAATGATGGATGGGGATGGTGTAATTACCATAATATCAACTGAACTAGATTCAAGAAAAGAGGAATAGTTGCTTCATTTGCATGAATAACTCAACCTTCGATTGCTGTACTGTATAAAAGGAAGCACCAAAGGTTTCAAATCTATCTGCTTACCAGAGGTGTTTGATCAACACAAGGAAAGAATTACCAGAACACATTCCTGTGGGGCTGTGGAGAGTGGAACTTGAGCTGGAACAAACAACATCCCACACTTGTGACCTGCATAAGCTGGACATACTGTGGGGAGAACGAGGATCTGAAAAAATTCACACTTTAAACAGGGGTATGTGTCAAAGATATTGGGGTCAGAAGGTAAACTTTAAAAAATAGGAGTTTTTCCTCAAGGATTATAGTGACCATCCATAAATCGCCAAGTTAACCAAATGTTTAATGCTCTGTCTGGATAATACAATTAACGCGTCATCTAATTTTTAAGGAAGGTGGAGAAGGCTAAAACAGTGGTTGATCCATTATATCATGGAGCTTGTTGATATCTAAAGACTGTACTGCTAGTCAGGATTTGTTACCACCCACAGCAACATCTAGAGTACTGACAGTAATGCATCCCACAAAGTTTTGTAGAGTTTAAGGAGGGACAATGCCAATACTAGCCAAATACATAGAAGGATCTGACAATATTGCTGATAATCAACAACGTGAACATCTTATTAGAAAATTAAATAGGAGATTCACGATTTTAATAAAATAAGAGGGAAAATTAAAACAGATAATGGGAAAGAGCAGAAACCTTCTGCGGACAGCTGCTTTATAATACAATAGGGAATAAGTGGTGTTTGAATTGAGAGAACCAATCCCCAATGAAGAGAAAAATCTAGCATATCAAACATGTTATCAAAATATATTATAATCGAATCTGAATAATGCAAGCAGATCACCCTTCCCTCCATATTGATTTAAATTAAAAATTTTACCAATTTTTTGCGGCATAAATGAAATTAAGTAGATGAACAGGATTTTTCATGGGACGCGCCCATGGCCAGGGACAGTAGGGCTAATACTAATTTCAATTAGGATTTGATATGCCTGAACCTGTTGGAGATGAGCTTGCAATTCCACTGCCTAAATCAGAAGGTGAAAATTTGGCTTTCAAACTCAAGTTTGAAATGATTGATTTGTTTCTGCTCAATTCCAGCCTCTGACCCTTAAGGAAACTTGACCCTTTTTGGGGGATGGGGCGCTAAGGGGTGTTACAATTATCTGCTGGCGTGGACTTTGGCCTCTATCAGCCCATGCACAGCCACTGATTCTGCAACCAGATTCTTTGTGGTAGGAAATATCAACAAGAAGAAACCTTCAGGGGATTGGCAGTGAACCCCCACTCATCCACCACATGAGCTAAATCACCCTTGGTTATGTTTGGGGCAGCAGACTTCTTAGCTCAATTATTGGATATGTGGGTGTTTCCCCTGTTCAGGCAGAGGGTCTGTTAAAATTGGCACTGGGGCATAGAATTTCATTTGAACAGGTTTATTAAACACGCTGAAATGTATGGTACTTTATTGACAGTAACCTTATTAAAATTAACAAAGTAATACCCTTGTAATTAAACATTAAGATTTTTACTAACAAAATATAGAAAACACTCTAGTAACCAATACTATTAATGACTAAACAGTTCATCAGGATATTTTTTGCTGTTTCTGGTTTTAGGCTACATAAGGAAAGATCCCTCTCCAGATGACAATCCTAAGTATATTATTTGTTTTTTTCTCTAAATTTGAAAGCTGAGTCCTTCAAAGGCTACATGATTATTAGTCATAATATCACCAGCAGAACCTCCTAGAAGACTGTTTGTCTCTAGAGCGATCTTTTTGTAGAATTGGAGTCATTACTAAGGCATTCTATGCTAAATATACAGGAAAAATCTATAGTCAAAACTAGGCAAAGATTGAGTATGCGAGCAAGCATATATCTTAATTTTTTATATTTATGAGGATAAATTTAACTTTGGTAAAAGTTCATGATCATATATGGATGGCGATTTATGAATGGCATGATCTTTCCTTAATGATGTGGCAGAATGTAGAGGTTTTATTTGAAAAGATCTTCTATGATTATGCGGCAAAATCAAGATATTTCTGAATGTCAAGATCTTTCCAAATAATCCAGCAAAATCAGGAGGAATTCAGGACTTTAGTTGCCCATTTAGGAGTTCATTGTTCATAGCAGTTCCTATTACTTCCATTGCGGTGGAAAACTATTGATCAATTTATAAATTAACTTGCATTTAAACTTATTCTGAACTAATGAATATCCCATCATTCTTGAAAGTCCCATAATTCTTGACAATGAACCCTTAATACCTTGCTGAGGAGGGACATAACTTTGGATAAATATGGCATGGAGTCTATTCACAATGGACCCAAATTTGTATTAGGCGATTGAGTACTCTGGTCCTCAATGATAGATCACACAAAAAGGTCCTGACCATGTATTATATCAAACACTATTATTTAACTCCTGGCCAGCGATGGTAGAACAAGACCAGATCTCCTAGCTATAGCTCAGTAAACCCAGATTTGGCGACGTTTTGATCTGTTTCTCGTTTATTTATAGTTCCCATAAAATTGAAGGTTAAAGCTTGTAGTCAAATTAACTCATCTGCCAGCCTTTACATCCCTAGCTTGGATGTTTCAGGAGTGGTGGTTCATCTTATGGTCTGTCCCCTTGAGGGTAAGATCGGCTCTCAAACGAATAGAGCTCAAAAAGGAGGCATATGGTGTAAAAATTTGGGGAAGCTTTGCACTCAAATACTCTTCTAGAATTAGCGTTACTATTAATCTTTGGAGCTATCTCTTTCTTGATTATAGCTCCCTTAAGCTCCCTTAATTTTCTTGCACAGGTTCTTTATTGGTGCAAGCAATTTTTGCTGATAAATAAACTGATAAAAAATGTGGGTGTTTTGATAATAGTATGGAGACTAGTATCTGATGAAAGCGTTTCACAACCAAAACTCCTCCTTCTCAGTACTCTCCTTGGAACAGGCATAACAATCTTACTTCAATCCACTGGTGAAGGTACTGAATTTCTCCAGATAACCAGGGAATTCCTCTCCCTAAAACTTTTCTTCTGAAGTTGGCAACTTCTGGATGACAACAGAACTTATCCTACTGGCATCAGGTTCAGAGGTTTTAAGGGAACTTCTTAAGATTTGACTCTAATTCCTACTTAGAGGTCTCTTCTTGGACTTATCTTGCAATTATAGTTAAGTGTTCTTTTTGGTGAAACTTCAATCCCTTCCTATTGGTAGAACTTAACCTAGGACTAGGTTCAGAGGTTCTTCTCTCCCTTGATGCAGGAACAGTAAAGAATTGTTAGTAATACATAGCTTCAGGGATAACTTATCATTATACTCTAATCACAAGATGCTCAAAATTCAACCACTGTATAATATACTAAATTTTTGAGACTAGAAAGTTCTGCTTTTTTAATAATTCAATTGGGAATATATAGGGGATCTGTGCTCAACTCTTCTGTTGGCGTCCCTATTTGGGAACGGCAGCCATTGCAAATGAATTTACCCTCCAGGGTAATGCGAAATGATGATCAACCTCATATGTTTGGTCAATTTATATCCCCTACTTTAACGCACCCTTCTCTGGGTTGAAACAAAGAACAAATTTCAACGCCTTTTTCTACCCCCAGTGATTCACCCTTATTGGTTAGCAACCTGCTTAGGTAATGGGACTCTTACGCATAACCAGCAGGTCGTGATTTAAAATTAAATCACCAGTTGCTAATAAAGGTGAATTACTAGCCTAGAAGCTCATAAATTCCCAAAAGTTGATTGATGATTTAACCCAATCATTGAATAAGCCAATTTAATTATCTATATCAATGGCAACTAACTAAATTCTTGTTTATTGTTAGGGTAAATCTCAATTAAACATTATTAATTCAACAGATTTAAACCAAGCAGATAAATAAATATTTATTTGGGATAATTCTCTGCACAATAATCTCATATATAGACTGATAACTCCTATATCCACGAGAGGGCCTCGCCCCTAGCAAATTAGCAGACCTATAATCTTGGTCAGGCGGAATAATTTGTCAATCCAATATCCCAACATCTGGCTAACTCAATAACAGCTCGCACGATATGCCAATAGCAAAGCTGGAAGGTAGTTGGCTAACCTAGATGGGCCATATTGAGCCATCTTGTGAGGGATGGCAATTAGTTTCCCGTTCTCCCTTTCCACTTCTCCATCAGTCATGTGGTGACTTGGGGCAATGAAGGATTAATAATTACTAATCAACAAATTAATGTCAATGATTACTTGATATGAAGTTGATGTCATTATCAGATAACAGTACCTACAGGATACCGTGGGGGTGAATTTTTGTTTAAGTAAAAAGCAAATGGTCACTTTTGGAAGTGGGCGAGGCAATTGAAGTGGCCTCAATCCATTTTTTGAGGTGATTGACTGCTATTATTATGTACTGATGGCTGTACATTGATGTTTGTATTGAATCAATAACGTCAATGCTGATGGTAGCTAATGGGGCAGTAGGACCCACAATATAGTGTTGATAAGTCATATTGGGAGTGTTAGGATCTGAGAATTGCTCACTTGTTTATATAAATCCTGCACATATAAATGGAAAATCAGCCAAAATATACTTTAATCTAGCCAGTCTTACGTTATATCGACATCTGGAAGCTCATTAGGCTTATCTAAAATTATATGACTCTTTTGGTCCTTTTGGGCTAATTTCTCCCTAAAGTTTTGGGAACTTTTATCAACGCAGGAAAATGTACAAGCTGGTGATTTTAGTCCTAACATTTTGTTTTTTTTAGTACTAGATCCTAACATTTTGTTGACACTATTAATAAGAACTAACTCTAGTAAAAAACCAGATAAAAGTAAATTAAGAGAAAATATATTTTTAACAGAACATATAAAGGATAATTTGATGATTTAATTGATGATACTTTTACTTTGGAAGGTACCAGTATCTATACCTCTAGGGCATCCTCTGGCCATACTTTGAGCAAGCATTTCTCAAAGATACTATTTCCCGCCTCAGTTTTACTCAAGAACTGATGCAATCATGACCTTTTACTAGGACTATTGGTCGCAAAACTCTCTCAATGTTGGGAAAGTTAAGGTACAAAAATTGCAACTTAAATGTGCAAAAATTGTCCTATGGTCAGCCCGAATTGAGTCGCATCATACAACTGATAAAATAAATTTATTGGGAAAGTAGCATTGATTTAAGGTTAATGATGCCTTTAATTGGGACATTGATAGGTCTCTTGATAGCACTATGTATAACCATTAGGGCTTTTCATAGCCAATTGCTAGTGTGCAATCTTGATCATTGACATACAAAGTATGCTAAAGGGCAGTAAACTGATTGTGTAATATGAGAGGCAATCAAGTAGTTTTTATTAGACCATGGGATTTTTAGAGCGAATTTAGATATCAATCCTGGGGCAAATTCTGATTATCAAGTTAAACTTTATTCAAATATTATCATGAATAATTGCCAAGTTTATTGTCAGGGTATTCAGCCCTAATTGATAGTTTTTGATGGGTGTATCTTTGATTAAACCCATAGAATCTGACATTTTCTCTCACTTGACTAAAACATAAGCCCTGAGATTCCCAATTAGTCTGTAATGATTGTAAACAAGCAGCTTTGGTTTTTGGGCCAAAATTGACAATAAATAAAGGGTTGAATTCTCCCAGCTTTAGTTATAGCTGTATTGCTGATGAATTTAGAGCTGGATCCCCTCCCCTTCTTGATAGTAAAAAATAACTATTAGTTAAAGTGTTAGTATTTGTAAATATACATTAACTATTATTCTTGTTTTCTATATTTTTCCTTTTTTCTTTTTTATTTGACTTTGAAATTTTAGTGTTTTATATATGTGTTCATAACCAGTCAACTTATTGAATCTTCTTATGAAACTATTTGTCAGACATTTTGTATATTGACCATTCAAAAATTCCTTTATTTTATAGGCAAATTGTAATGTCTTTAATATTTCTACTAGGCCATTCCAGATGCAATCTAACTTCTGTAATCAGCCAAACCTGTGGGTGTTGCAAAAAGAACTTTAACGCCTACTTTTAACTCAGCCAAAGAGTAGTGTTTTTGCATATCCTTTCCATTTTGGGCTTTTTTTGGCAAAACTGTTACAAAAGGCTTGAACTTTAAATTTGATTAAGGTGTCAGCAAGTTTGACACATTATGGATAATTGTTCTCACCAGGATTCTCTAGGAATGAATATAGTAGCAATAATAGGGCAGGATGTCTTCCATATAACAACTGAAAAGGTGACAGCCTGGTAGCTGAATGATAAGAGATGTTGTAGGCAAACACAGATAAACTCAGGTAGGTGCTCCATTTGGATAATTTGTTTTTTTTAATTTTTAGGTGATATTAATTAAAGTCCCATTTGCTCACTAACCGTACTTTTGTTTTAGGATGATAGGGAGCAGAAAGCATGCCTCTTATTCCCATATGCTGATTGATCTTGATGAGGACATGAGTGATTATATTAGTTAAATTATTTGTAAGGAAAATATGAGGACATCCATGTTTTTTAGGACGTTCTAAGAGCAAACTTGGCTTTAGTTGCTTCTCCTGCTTCCTGAATAGCCTTATAGTGACCATTCTAGTTAAGTGGTCAATAGCCACAATAATATACCTATCATTTGAATTGCTTATGAGAATATACACAATACCATTGATAGATTCAGTATTACAGGCAAACTTGGGCTGTATTGGACATTTACCTCTGCAGCCTAAGAATAAGAATGCTGTAGGCCAAGTTCTGACGAAAAAGGGAAATGTCAGCCATTTGCAATTTTCTGATGTCATTAAAAGTTCATTTACTAAAACTAAAAGTGAAAAAGTCGTGATAATTGGCCAAAAGTCCCTGGCCAATTATTGGTGGAACCACTTTATTTGGAGAAACACCAGTTCAAAACCTGTACAGGCACTATCAGTAAAATTGGCTGGTCAGATTACTCTTACCACACCACAGACCTTGGGAGAATCATTGGAAGGCACTCCCCCAACCCCAACGAAGTCCTTCAATACACCTGCGCGGGGACCTCCCCCTTTTATAGGCTTGGCGGGGGTCCCCCACGGTGTAACTAATTTCTCAGGTGGTGATTGGCAAAATTTATATAAAATGTTACCTCATGGGTACATTTGGGCCAATCAGAATTCCTCTTTCTTTTTCCACTGCCCTGAAGCAAGTTCCTGAGTTATGATATGCTCTTCCTGCATATTTCCAAATTCAGACTAGGTTCAGCTATTCTGAACATATTCTGACTTCCACCTTGACCCTCAAAATTAATTTAAATACTAGATAGTTGGATGTCAAGGATCATCATTTTTCCCTTTAATGCGTGGGTAATAAAAACCATAAAAAATCCTAATTTTGTCAGCGCTTTTTATTTATACTTAGTATATTTTAAAATATTTGTGGAAACCAGATGGAAGAACGCACCAGCGAGAAAAAGTAAGCTGGTTTCCCACAGGCTGAACAAGATGATAAGATGTGCTTTTTCAGAACGGTTTTTTGCCTTGACACTCTGCACAGCACTCTAGTGTTTCCTGAATGTAAAATTGCATAGACTCCCAATAGTATTGCTTCAGTTGCTCCTACATCTTCTTAAGTCCAACATGCCCTATGACCTTATGGGCAGCAACTATAATATCCATTTGGGCTCATGGTCATTTAATTATATTTTTTGCCCTAACACTCTTGTAAAGTGTCAAATTTCAATTATTGTATGTTTCATAAGTCTGTTAATATATTTTGGACTAATTCAGGATCATTTTGGTACTCTCCATTGATTTTTAAAAAACTCATTAGCAGCCAAACTAAGTGAAGAAATAGTGAGAAATTAAGAAAGGTAGTCAGCTTTTTGATGCTTTACCCCCATATGCTAAATTGTTTAATTATAGTCTTGAAGATCCAACGCCCAGCGGGCTAATCAGACCTCAGCTCCATTAAGTCGTTTAGATATCTTAGGGATGCATAATTGGTAACAGCTCTGAAGTTAGTGTCAAGAAGATAGATCCAAAATTGCTTGCAAGCATATATATGACCACCGCATTCCCATTCTGTCACTATAAAATTTCTCTTAAAGAAAAGGTCTGACTTGAGAAGGCAACATGATGTTTTTCGCCGTCCTCCTCTATCAAATATAATATGACTTCAACTACCATAAGTGATGCGTCAGTATGGATAATAAGTTTTTTGTCAAAGTCCAGAAATTTTTAGAATGGAGCCACCAATGCTGCTAATTGGAGATATTTTATGCTTCTTGACAAACCAGATTCCTGTAAAATAGGACCTTGTCCTTAACTACTTAAAATAGTGGTTCTCCAAGCTGTGCAAGGTTGGAATAAATTAGTGATAGTAACAAATCATGCCTAGGAAAACTTGACTAATGTGCTTCAATTTGAATTATTTCATTTTAGATATGGCATCTAACTTAGATGGTTAGAACTGGAATCCTACTTTGTCGTTTACTAAGCCAATATATTTCAGCTGATCTTATAAAAAAAATGACAATTTTTGGGCTTGTTTTCTAAGTTTGCAGCTGCTAGCCTTCTGAAAACCTCCTCCAAGTGTTCCAGGTGGTTGTTGAAAGTGCAATGAAAACATTAATGTCATCAAGGTACAATAGTACACATGCCAATCTTAAATCTTACAGGATTGTGTCCATGGCTCTCTGGAAGGTAGTCAGGGCATTGCATAGCCCTTGAGGCATACTTGTCATCTGAAATAGGCCCTCTTGTGTTATCATTGCACATTTTTCGCGCTCCTCTTTGGGCATGTTGATATTCCAATACCCATAATATGGTCCATCAATGAGAAGAAGTTTGCACACCTAGCCTTTATAAGGCATTGCCAATCCGTCACATAGGATTTGAGTAATTTTTGTGATGTTTACTCTTTAGGAATCAATGACAACTCAATTGATTCAATCCTTCTTTTTTATTAAAATTGGCTCGGCTCAAGTACTTTTTGATAGTACTATCATGCCTCAATTTAACAGTTATTTAGTATTTTTTAAAAAGTTTCTTCTGACATTAACAAGTGTCTAATTGGGCGTAATAAAATTGTTTTATAATTTCCAGTATCAGTAGTATGGATGAAATCCTTAGAAAATCCAAGGTAGAAATTATCTTGCACAAATATTTCCCAAAAATTTGAAAATAACTCCTAAGCTTGACACTTCAAGGAGCTGTTCTATTTCCAAAATTGGCATTAGGACAAAGTTGTTAATTCTGATTAGGTCCTTATCAGGAAGCCCCTATTTCAAAAAAAAGGTTAAACTCAATAAATGAAGTTAATTTTCATAATAGGAGCAGAAGCAGAAAGGCGATTATCTGATGTCTCTTAATGGTAATGGGCTGATTTTGCAGGTTTGATATAAGATATGAATTTATACATGGCTGTAACAATGATTATGGTGCAATGTTTGGCTCAAATCGCAATCTGGACCATGGTTGAAATACCTCGCCATAAAGTCCTTCCAAATTTTAGCTTTCAGTCCGGTAGGGATGATTACTTTTTCTTCTGATGATATAGTACTGTGTTGATTTTACCAAAGAATAATGACATTTGACATATTGATCTGTATGGGCAATGATTTTATCATTGGTTGTGCTTTGACATATCAATTTGGACTACTCCATTTTTGTAGGCCAGATTTATAAATAGGCTTGACTTCTTTTCTCAACTACTCCATATTTGCTATATTACTTTGGTATATTATGACCAAGAATGGTGAGAGTATCATACATGAGATTTAAAACAACTCAAATCTTCTCAAGAAATTAGTCCTAATTAGGACATCATAGTTTGTATTCAGCAATACTATGGTGGGCGCTGTTATTATCAGTTCCAAATTGGAGAGGTAGGTTGCTGTATGCCCAAATAACGTAGTTGTATGCGCTTTTGCCTTGCCATATTCATGACATGGGAAACACTGGGCGCAATATTTTTTAACCAAGGTTTGTGCTGTCTATATTGTTAGGTTTCCACTATCAACGATGGCCCGTACACAGACCTATATTACTGCTATATCCTAATATGTACATTTGGAGTAGGTTTTAGAGTTATTTATTGAGCGGATACTGTGATTGCTATCCAATAACAGATGTGCTTTCAGACTTGAGCAAATATCTGGGAAAGAATCCTCAAGCCCTTCAATGGAATGGCCACTTCACTTGTATATTGTGAAGCAAAGGCAGGTTGGTTTGACATCCAGGTTGAAGGTCTAACCCTTGTTAAATAATCTGCTTTGTGTAGGGTTTAGATTCTTAAGCTCATAATTCTTTTTTAATTTTTGAAGGTTTAGCTTTTGCTTTATCCCGAGTAATAAACATATGGACGTCATTAGCCACAATATGATTGAGGTCATATCTGGAAACATCATTGGTCATAAAGAGCTTGCCAGGGTCAGGGAAATGATTTAGTGACAATAGTGTAGTTAGAGCATGTTGAAAATTAGCCCTAACAGCTGAAAAAGAATGTTTTAGGTCAAATTTGGCTGAAAAGGGGAAATGTCAGCCATTTGTGATTTTCTGATGTTAATAGGAGTGATTTTAATGGATATGATGCTATCAAAGAGATTGCCCAAAAAGCCCTGGCCAATTCTCGGTGGAACCCCATTTAATTGGGGTAACACCATTTTGAAACTCGCATGGGTACAAAACCTAAAAAAAATGGTCAGGTTACTCTGACCACGTGAAAGACAATGAGGCAACCAGCGGAAGGTACTCCCCTACCATCACCAAATCTTTCACAGCACCTATGTGGGGAACCCCCTTTTTATAGGCATGGCGGAGGTCTCCCAAGGTGAAAATATTTTCTATAGTGGTGATTGGTTGAGGTACATCAAAACCTTACTGCATGGGTTCATTCTGCCCCAAAACCCCAATTATCAATTTCATAAACAATAAATAACATTTCCCACGATCTGATAGGAGAGTTTATCCTATTTTCTGATTAAGAATTTATCAAAGCTGTTCTGGAACTATCCTCAAATTCCCCCAAGACTTGAAATCAGTTTAAATACGGATTGGGTGGGTATCAAGGGGATTATTTTTCTTCTTATCCCTTTTTACTAATTAAAGCTCATAAAAACCCAAGTTTTTTATTAGTGCATCTTCATTAAATTTATTAAAGCTTTTGCAGGATCCAGCGGCGTTAGCGCCAGCGAGCACCTAGAAATCTGGATTCCTACAAAATGGTGCTCACTACAGGGGACCCCTGTACACCTCAAAATTCGTCAAAAATGGAGGCTTTAAATGTGAATAACCCTCACGCTTTTTCTCTTCACATTGAATCACGTCTAGTTGCTCTGGAAAAACAACTAGCAAGTGCTCTATCCTAGCTCCAAGAACATGAGTGACGTTCAATAAAAACAATTTTTTACAGATAAATTCATCCCTGGTGAAGGGAGTAGTGCTACTTTCTTGTATGTTTATGAAGCTGCATTGTATGACACACCGGATAAGCAAAAAGTGCAACACATCTTTCCTTGTTTAAGTCGTCTAATGCAAGAGATGATAGTACCTAACCTGAACCCTTCATACACTTATGCAAAATTAAGGAGGCCCTTTTGACTTCATATCATAACTAAGTATACACAGGGAAAAACAGGCCTTTATGCGCCCTAATATGTTCTAAGGTGAAGCATCCATTGCCTTTGCTGAACGCTTTTACCTTGCTGCGCAAAGGTTGTCCACCTCCAACATGCTTACCCTTGATGATGCTATTGCCACCCTGTTAACTGGGCTAGCCTCTCAGCCCTCTCTAGCCAGACATATCATCTCATTAAAACGCCATATCAAAAACATTCGCGATATAAAGGAGATTTTTAGTAGATGTTGAATTTCTATTCATTTGTAACTACAGAAGAAGCTAAGGCGAAATCCTCAGCTCTCACCATTGTGGAGCTACCGCCTGTTGAGCAGTTGGGAGTGCATTCACCTGTGCCTATACTCCCTACAAAACCTGCTCCTCAGTGCAACTTAAAAAGCTTATCACTACTTCTACTAATTCTAAGCCCTGTAAGATTGTAATAACCATACGCCCGCACAAGCTCACTAAAGCTGCTGTTCCTACCACTCCAGCTATGCTGGTAAAAGCGAGCTCTAAGGCTACCCAATCTTCTGTGGCCATCTCTCCTACCTCCATCGTAGCCTTGCCAGTTTTTGAAAATACCATTGGGGAGTAATCTGAGGGGATTAAAATGATATTGATTACTGCATATTGGGAGCCACTGTGAAACTAGATGTGCCTGATCATTTGAACGCAGGAGGAGTAGACGAGACCACCATACCTGAGGATACATACCCTAGCCAAATACTAGGACTTCCAAAGGTTATTGACACTGCTAGTAATGGTGAACAATTTTTAGTAAGCTTGATACGCCTACTTCAGAGTGTCATCCCATAAAATCCATCATGGATATATAACCTGAGACCATTAAAAAGCTAACCTCCACCTTCCAGCTCAAGGAGTACTTAGCTTTGTCACCTAAATTTGGGGGAACACTCACCAAGGTTTTAGTGTCCTTCAAATGGTCTGGATACTAGCCATCCTGGATACTGGCTCCCCAGTCATTGTGATCTCCACTAAGCTTATTAAGAAGATAAAGCTAGCGCCTGACTTTGAGTACACGCAAGAATTTGGAACCGCTGGCCCCACCAATACCCGTGCTATTGGGGCATACTCTTCCCTTCCCATTCTAATTAAGAAGCTTATCCTATCAGCCCCTGATGTGGCTTTGGACAACAATGCATATGATATGTTTATCTGCACTCAAATTATGTTTGAGTACAAAGGAATAATTAACCTGAATCAAGGGTCGTCTTGTTACTCAACTACAAAGCCCCTTTAGTCCTATCCAATAAAGAGCCCAGCAAGCATAAATACTCTTGCCTTATTTAATACCCCTTTTCAGCTATAACCTTGACTTATTCCACTTCTGGGTGCAACACAACGAAATTACCCGATTCAGTGGATTCAGGGGATGGTATCCCTTTAACGCTGCAGATGAGGTCTTGATTAAGCCTGATGAATAAAGAATGGTTGAAACTAAGATTAAACTCTAAATTACACGCCATTGCTTGTTGCACCTTGTAAGTATTGAGGGTGTTAGCCCCTTGAGCCTCTTGTCTTGCCTGGGATACTAAGCCCAGCCTACCAGAGGCCTATTACATTCTACTGGGAAACCTCACTGGCAAAAAAATGATCATACGGAAACACCAGGAGAATGGCAGAGGTTTCTACTCCAAGTTGAGGACATTGAACATATCCACTCCATTGGCTCTATGGCGGATTTGGGCCTACCCTTGAACAACATGGTGTGCACCTTGCCCAATGTTCATATTTCAGATAAGCTGACCCCAGAGGAGTTGGCGAATGTTCATGCCTTGTTAGACTCTAAAGTGACATACTCTCCAAATCAGATATTGACTATGGCCACATGAAGGTCTGGTGCCACTCCATTGAAAAAGGGTGATGCCCAGCCTATTAGGTCCAAACTTTATCTCAAGTCAAAGGTGAAGGAACAACAGATGAGGATGGAGCTACAGAATTTACTAGAAGCGGGGTTACTAGTTCCTTCCAAAAACCTTGGTCTTCCAACCTTTTGTTAATTATAAAGAAATATGGAGGTCATCAAATAATTTTGGACTACCGCATGTTAAACAACCTCACAAAGAAGGATAGCTATCCTCTCCATCGCATTGATGATGCCCTGGCCCAACTCTCTGGCTCTAATTTCTTTTCTGCTATGGACTTAGCTAGTGGCTATTGGCAAACGGACCTTTCTCCACAAAACCAGGAGAAAATGCGCTATTATTTGTAGTGAAGGTCTTAAAACCCACATGATTACCCAAGGGTTGAGCAATGCACCTGCCTCTTTTCAGAGTGTGATGGATCACATCTTGCAGGACCTCAAGCTAGCTTGAGTCATCATCTATCTTGATGAATTATGGAGTTCACAAAAACCTTCAACGAACATCTTGATCACTTGAAGGAGGTGTTTCAACGTTTACATAAGTCTAATATCAAGTTGAAGCCCTCAAGTGTACCTTCTTTATAAGGAAACTCGCTTTCCTTGGTCACTCCATTTCTCAAAAAGAAATTCAACCCATGCAGGACAAGGTCAAAACTTTCTCAAAAATGCCGCTCACTAAGAATCTATGGGATATTCAGGTATTTCTAGGGATGATGGGTATTACCACCAGTTCATCCATAAATTCGCTTAAATAAGTGAGCCCCATGTCCAGCTATTAACCAAGAATACACCTTTCTATTGAGGTGCTGAACAAAAAAATGCTTTTGAGACGATGAAACAATTACTACAACAACGTCCTACACTATTGCATCTAGATTATATTAAACCTTTCATGTTGTTCACTGACGTCTCAGACTATGCCGTTGGGGTCATATTAGCCCAATTAAATGAACACGGTGTAGATCATCCTGTTTCCTATTTTATTAAGATGCTATCAAAGGCGGAACGCAACTACAGTGTATTGGAGAAGGAGTGCCTTGATTTCTGTTAGCTGTAAAGCACTACCGCCCTTTTTTGTATGGGACTGCCTTTACTGTGGTTATAGACCACGATTCAATAAAATGGTTATAGAACATGAAGGACTATACTAGCCAGTTAGCTCGTTGCGCTCTAAAGCTACAGCATTATGTCATGAAGATAAAGCACCTTGCTGGAACCCATCACAAGAATGTTGATGAGTTGACTCGGCTACCAGTCCTCCACTTGGATAATATTGAGGCGGAGAGGTTACATGACCTCTTAATGACCCCCGTTGACTGGGAGGATGAGGATGATCATGTACAGAAAATGTTAGCCGGGCACTCCCATAATACCAAAGTAGAAAATTGAAGTTGTATTAGCAGGTGGGGCAAAATGGCTGCCTTACCTTCAGCCCTTGGAACGTGTACCTGCTATCCTAGTAGCTCACTCTATCCTAGGTCATGGAGGGGCAAAAAAACCTATGAGTGGATCAAGGATCGATATTATTGGGATGGAATGATGGAAGCTATTGTTGACATCTTGGGAGCTTTCCTTACATTTAAGAAGTAATCCAGTTTTAAGACCAGATGCCAATATCAACCCACTATCCCTCAACAACCATTCCATACCATCACTTTGGATGTAGTAGGTCCCCTTCCTCAGTCTACTAGTGGAAACAAATTTATCCTAGTATCTATTGATCACTTAACTAAGTGGGTGGAAGCCGTAGCTCTCCCCGTTCAAACAGCCAAGGCCACAGCCACATTTCTACATCAAAGCATTTTCACTCGACACTGCTGTCCTCTAGTATTACTCTGCAATAGTGTAGATATTTCACCTCCAGAGTATTTAAATTCCTGGCCACATCCATGGAAGACTAACAACTTTTCTCAGCTCCATATAATCCCTCCACAAATGGGACTGTGGAAAGAGAAAATGGTACCTTGGTGTCGATTCTACAAAAAAATGGCCTCTTCTGATCCTCTTCACTGGGATCAATACCTACCCAGTGCTCTTATGGCTACCAAATTAGTTATCACCAGGTTTTGAAAATGCCCCCTTTTCCGTGTCTTGTATGGGTGGGAACCAGGAATACCTGCCCTCTTAGTTAAAGTTGTATTTTCCTCTAGAGTTGAGGAACCCAAGAAGGTCATGAGAAGATTGTCTCAGTGAATTATTCAACTCCAATCTGAGGCAAGGACCAATTTAGCAAAAACTGTGACTAAAGAAGGGCAGGTGGCTAATGAGCTCAGAACTCCTACCTATATTCCATGTGTCTGAAATGGTATTTTATTACCATAGCTGCTTACTCCTAGAAGCAGTAAGCTTGGATCAACTTGGGAAGGTCTCTTTACCATCACGTACAAGAGAGGGAAAGAGTATTCCATCAATTTTTTTGATACCAGTATTACCATCAATCACGTACATGGACGTTTCTTATGGCCCTACTCTCCCCCCAACATTCTTTGAGGGAGGTGATGTCGGACATTTGCCCTCACAGCTGAAAAAAAGAATGTTTTAGGTAAAATTCAGCCAAAAAGAGGAAATGTTGGCCATTTGCAACTTTCTGATGTTTATAGGAGTGATTCTAATGAAAAAGATGCTATTGAAGAGATCCCCAAAAGACCCTGGCCAAATTTTAGTGGAACCCCATTAATTGAGGTAATACCATTTTGAAACCTGCATGGGCTCAAAACCTAAAATAAAACGGTCAGATTACTCCAACCACCAACGGACTTTGGGGCAACCAATGGAAGGTACTCCCCCTACCATCATCAAGTCCTTCACAGCACCTACTAGGGGACCCCCCATTTATAGGCATGGCGGAGGTCCCCCTAAGGTGATAGTATTTTTTATAGCGGTGATTGGTTGAGGTACATCAAAACCTTACTGTATGGGTAAATTCTGCCCCAAAACTTCATCTATTGATTTCCTAAATAATGACTCAAATTTCCCACGATCTGATAGGAGAGTTTATTATATTTCCTAATTCAGAATGCATTAAAGTTTTTTTGAAACTATCCTTGAATTCCCCAAACCCTCAAAATCTGTTTAAATATGGATCAGGCAGATATTGTGGTGATCTTTTTTTCTTATCCCTTTTTACTTATAAAAGATCATAAAAACCCAAGTTTTTTATTAGTGCATCTTCATTAAATTTATTAAAACTTTTGTGGTATCAGTGGCGTTAGCACCAGAGAGCACCTAGAAAGCTGGATTCCTAAAGAGCATTCGCCTCATTCCACATGCATTTTACCATCTCATCATCATTGTTGATCTCTAGGGCAACATAGACACTGGACTATATGTCTGACCATATGTAGCATTGGTTAGCAAATTGTTCTTTCCAACCAAAGTTGTGGCATGTAATTGGCCCATGCTTCTGATTTTGCTCAGACTTTTTGGTTTGCATCTTGGGATTTTTTTTCTTTTGGTCAAACATATTGCCATTATTTATTCAGCCTAAAAATCGAAATATTTGTTAATCCTTGGGCTGATTAAGGGGCATTGAAACTGCTGGCACAGCATCTAAAGAAATCCGTAAGTTCTTAGGTTCCATGTCTTGGTTGAATGCTGGTATCATGACATGGTGCAAAACATGTTAGGGCTTGACCGTATGCTACATTGAAATTTTAGCGTCAAACCCAGTCATTGCATTACAAATAAACAATACTTGCACCCCGTGGAAAAACCTGTCAACAAAGTCCTTTGTAGTTTTATTATTTCTGAATTTGATATAAGAGCTCAGTTTTTTGGGCTGATAATTCACCAAGCCCTCCAAATTGTTTTATCACCGCGTTCTGGCATCCATTTAGGACCATTCATCACCAAAAAGAGCATAACGAGGTTGTAGCTGTGTGCACTTAGCAAATTGGTTATCATGGGCGCTTTTGCATGGTCTGATGACCCTCACATTGCCATTTCAAATAGCTTGATAATACAATATATGTTCCCATCCCTATCAAACTTTGGTAATTTTTGAGGTTTGAAGTCATAGTGACCTTTTTGGGAATAGGTTTTAACTTATTCTTTTACTTGAGCGCCTCGGCGTATCATCAGTAAAAAGTGGGCCTCTTACCCATTGGGGAGTATAAATGGTTATTATTTGAATAAAATTTTATTTGGGGAAGGCTGACCAGGGGATAGACACTTCTGATAAGATTCCAACTAATGAAATGGAACGAACTTCTGCGAGAGGAGGGCACCCCAGAGAAGCAAACTCTATCTCCTGTTGCCAGCGGGAACGCCAAGAGAAGGAAGGGGGTTTTTTGTGTAGGGTTGCGCCACTATTGAGCACATATGTAGGAAGGGGTCTGAATTGATGAACCAAATTGAGAACTAGGATGAGACCATCTGGAAGCAATGAGGTGGGAGTTACCCAAACATCCATGCTTGAAAGTGGTTTACAAGGTGCAACTGGAACTGGCGTAGAGCTTTCTGGAGGGTGGGAGTGGAACCTGAGATAGTATCCAAGACAATCTTGTGGATAGTCCACATAGCAATTGCAACCACTAAGTCATGGAGGGAGGGTGGTAGAGGGGAAACCATGGATAAAGAAAATATGTCCTTAGACAGGCTAAAGGGCTGTTCCTGATCTTTGTGAAATAGACGCTGTACCTCAAACCTATCGCTTTTGAGGGAGGGCACTCTTCCAGGCGGTGAACCAACGTTCCATACTGGCCACACATGACGCAAGATGAGTGCAAAGTGTTAGAGCGCTTGGCAGTACAGTATACCCATCTCAAGCAGCACCACACATGAGAACGAATATGCAGCTGCAGAAGAGGGTGGTGGGCGTACTTCCAAATGACTTTCTGGGTATTAAGGGAGTAGGGGATGTCCAACAGCCCCAGGTAGTCCATCCTGCCTATGGTAGGGGACCTCATGGGTATCACTCCGTTTAGAATGGGTAGTCCTTGTACTTCCTGGGTGAACCGAGGAGTAGGGCGCCCCATCTGGGAGTGTGCCCACAGATGCAAATTCTCCTTTCAGCGCTCCACATGGAGAGGAGAATCCTTTTGAAGTTGGGCGACGACCCATGTGGGCCTGCAGCAGAAGGATGTGAGGCGAGATATTTTAACATATAATGGGGGTGGGTAGGATTGGTGAGGTCCAGGGTGTGGGAGAAGTTGGAGCGGGCCACGCAGGACCTGTGGTGGGCTGAGATCGTAGGGTTGGTGACGGCAGTGATCCAGGTGCTAAGGAGTTTGGCAGCATGGGCCTCAAAGTTGAGCAGGCCCATACCACCATATGGCGAGGGCCAAACATGACTTCCAGGCGCACTGTTGGTGGGCGGCCTAACCAAAGCCACCCTTGCAGAAGGGCGTATAATTACTTGAAGAAACAAGGGGAAAAAGCGATGGCGTGGGCCCCAAACGAAACTTTAGAAAGGAGCATAGAGTTGGATAGCACTACCCTGCCTGTAGGGAAGGTCTGTTGGGCTTTGAGGGAAGTTATGCATTTCGTAATGTTGTCTAGGATATGGTTTTCCATCACCGTTGAGAAGTACCCTCCCGCCTCCAGCCAGACCCCCAAATGACGGACAGGGCCAATGGTGGGGGTTGGCACAAAGGGGAGTACAAGCGGGGTGGTGTTGGGTGGGCAGGTCAAGCGATCACATCAGCAAGTTGATGAAGCAGGTAGAAAATGGGGTGCTGGGGCCCAGCGGTCTTGATACTGACTAAGGAGAACAATTACAGTTTTGGAGGCGTTAAGTGAAGCGTTGCTTACCCTGGAGTAAACCTGGATAGTAGCTATAAGCGCGCGTGCATCATGATTGTTAGGCACCCCAACCACACAATCATCAGCAAACGCCAACATCTTGACTGGTGCTTGGCCTTGCACATGGACACCAGTAAGGCGGGAATTCACTTTTTTCAAAAGTGGGTCAAGGATGAAGTTATACAAGAGTGGGCTTAGAGGTTCCCCTTGGCGTAGGCCCCTTTGAGAGCGGACTACATCCGTGAGGAAGCCTGGGCCATGCACAGCCATTGTGGCAGATTCCGTGAGCAACATCAACTAATTAATGAAACGAAAGGAGAGGTGGAACTTGTGGAGGCAGGCTCTGAGTTAATCCCAGTTGAATTTATCATAGGCCTTCTGCTGGTCTAAAAAAACAAGTGCTTTAGAATCCAGGGATTGATAGACATTTGCTACGGTGTGTATGTTGTCCCAAATCGACCTTTTGGGAATGAAACCAAATTTTTCAGGGGAAATGAGAGCAGAGGCAACAACCACTAGGCGGTTTGCCATGATTTTAGTAAAACATTTTGTGTCTGCGTTAGTGAGAGAAATGGGGCACCAGTTGGCCAAGTACAGCTTAACCCCTTTCTTGTACAACGTTATCGTGAAGGCCTCTTGCCCTCCAGGATGAAGGCGCGTATTCATAAGGCATTGGTTCATAGAGGCAAGCAGGCAGGAGGATAATTCTTTGAAATACTTCTTATAGAACTCATATGGAATGCCATCTGGACCTAAGCATTTTCTGTACGGTGCACCATTACTGGTGAACCAGAGTTCGTCCTGAGTAATCAAATTCAATAACTCCAAAATAGAGATGGTGCGATATGTGCGCTTTCAAGAAAATTATCCAATTCAGCTTGCAGAACTGGATTGGATTGATATAAATCGGAGTAATAATTGTGTACTTTACTTGCCACTTCGGCCGCTGTATCTGTGATGGAGTTGTCTGGCCTTCGCACCTGTGTTCAGGCCAAACTCTGGCGTGGTGTGAAGAATTTTCGAAAAAAGTAAGTGGAACACATATTGCCCACTGTTATATGCTTTGCTTTTCTATTAAACAAACCCAATGCTTGTGTTGTCTTACCAGTGCATTGAGGCGAGCGGACACTTCTGCCCACTTGTGACCCCAAGAAGGGCTGTATCCTGCAACTGGGATGTTAGACTCCAGGTGGTCCACTTCTGCCACCGCGCGCAAAATGTCTGCTGAGGCAGCTCACGAGTGATGTGATGAGAGGTGGCGAGCCTGGAAGATGGTGTTCACTTTGAAGGTTTACCAGGTGGAAAATGGGTCTGCACATAATGGTGTGGTAAACCCCAGAGCCAAGGTTATGGTGTCCATCCACGAGGAAACCTTGGTGACACGTATTTGGTGGGGCAGAGTTAGCACCACTTTGGCGCCTGGGCTGATGGATTGGGCAGATGGAAGGAAACCAATACTATTCTGTGGTTGTATAAATCGATTTTTGTCATGGTAAAGTGGGAAATTTGGGATTTAAATTTCAATGGACAAAAATAAGGTCAATGCGGGTCATGGACCTTAGCTGGCCATTGTGCACATGGTGGCAAGACATGTTAGTGAGTAGCGGTGCATTATGTGACAGAGTATTGAACAACCCTAGGGGTGGCTTTTATTATGTGAAGTTCATTGTGCCTCTATGGGGGTGTAGGCGAAGAGGGCCAGCAGTCTGTGGTTGGATTTTTCCAGCAGTTCATGTCACCAACAATAAATGGGTCAGGGGGTAGCAGAAGGGAATTGACAGCTGAAAAGAATTCCCAACAATCTCATGCACAGGTTGGGGCGTAAATGTTAATGACAGTGTGCACTTTTTCATCCCACAAAAAGGTGACTACAAGGATGCAGCCGTCGAGGTACAACGTTGATGAAATAAATTTTAAACTATGGGTCGCTTGAATAAGTACCTCACACAGCAGTGACCAAAAGAAAAGAGAAGGGAGGAGCATGGTTGCCCATGCTTCCTCTGCACCTCACGGACAGTGGGTTTCCTGAATGGCCAGGATGTCCAGAGGTAAATTATTTTTTAAAAAACTCAGTTTCCTAGCCTGGGATGGTGAGGCCTTGAGTCCAGCGATGTTCAACGTTCCTAAAGTAAAGGGTCCCCCATTGCACCTTAGGTGCGAGGGGAAGGGCACCCAAGCCCTTCAGCCTTCCCTTTTTTCAGCACGTCACTGTATGGCAGTGGGAGTATACTGTGCTACAGAGTATGGCTTGGTATGGGAAGCTTTAGCTGTAGGGTTTACGTTGGCTTTTGCCTTCAGCTTTTTCCTCACTGTGGGACAGATTTTTGGCGTTGTGTGTACTTGCAGTGCACCATCGCATTATGGTGGAATTTTGGCAGGCTTTATTGTTGAGTGACTCAGTTACAATCAATGCTTGGTAGCATTGGTCAGGTGAAACTGACTCACCCATTAGGTCTTCATCTTGGGTGGCTCAATCAGCTTGGGCAGCCCAATCTGATTGGTGGAAGGATTTGTGAGCCGCTTCCACCACAAATGACTTGATGTCCTCCTGGAGCTGGGCAAGCTGGATCACAGATGTAGTCTTGCCCCCTCCTTGGCCGCCGCCTTGCAGGCCTGCTTGGCCTTCTTACGCTCCTTTAGGGACACAAGTTTACTTAAATGTAGCACCTTGGCGCTCTCCACGGAAAGGGTGCATCGGTGTCTACTGCTGGTTCATAGTGGGCGTCTGCACCACACATTGCTTCCAGGATTATTTCAGTTTGGGTAATGCCCTCCTTGGCAGGGCAGGTATGGGCCTTGTGGCCAAAAGCATGATAGAAAGTGAAGAAAGGAGGCGCACTATCCACGGTGACCCTGAATGAGCAGAAGCTTGCCCATTGATTTATACAAAAGAGGTATGAGGGAATTGGGTCAAATCTTTTACTATCACCGCAGATGGGGTGAAAAAAGCAATTGCTTTGCCCGTGCACAGGTCTGGCATGAGCATTAAGCGCTGCATCTCAAAGGATTGTATTTCCCCATATTCACGAGACCAGCCTTCAGGTGGTGCTCCAGCATGGTGAGCTTGACTTTATTAGGTAGAAAGTCAAAAGTTATGAAAATTTGGTTCAATTAAGTTCAGCGAGTGCACTTTGTTTTGACCACCTGTTGACTGTCCTGGAGGTCCACTACCACTTGCACTTTTGCGGTTTTGTCCGCTGCATTTTTGTTTTTAAACCAAGATCCAGCCAACCACAAGGCATGGAATGTGGTGCGACATACACTGCATTTGGGAAATGTGTGTGTAAATCTCCACAAAACTTCGCCCAAAGCGCCGTTTGTTGAATATCCAGAAAGACACGCACCCCATGTTCCACCAATGATAGTGGTTGGGAGTGCTGAATATTGATGAACTGGTTGCAGCGCTTGCCAGGACAAAATTTATGGGGAAATGGTAACTGCCAGTTTTTTACTATTAATTCTATTTATTCCTCCAGATTCGCTGGGGCATTTATGAAGCTTGGTTGGTGTGGAGCCTACACCTTTGCCCTTAACTTTACTCGCTCAACTGCTCCCTAAAATTGGGTGCACACTAATCTCCTCTATGAGACTTATCAAGCTTACCTAGACTTGAATTGAATATGTTGCAAAAGTGTTTGCAATGAGAGAGAAAAGTTTTTATAAGTGGTTAGTATTGATGCCAGTAATTTAGAAATAAGATAGATTATTGATATATCAGTTTCTGCATCAGTATCAATTCCCAATGATTTAATTTTATGATATTGCTCCAAATGCTATATTCTGATACTTGAGTTTGAACTACAATTTATTTTCCAAGTCGTTTTTTGTTCAAGTAAACAGAGCTTTTTAATTCTCTCCTTCATCAAGGCTTTTCAAACACTGACAACCCTTCTTATTAAGGGATTCAACATATTTTCCAAGGTTGTAAATTCCTTTTGAATAAAACTTTATTTAACTTTATCCAAATGATATCTTTGGTCAGACTATCTACTCAGGAATTTGTTACTACTAACATTTTGATTTCACTATTCATTATATAATTTCAGCATTTCTGGCCTTCAATCTTGATACAACTTTCCAGATTTTCAAAACTCATCTTTGAGCTGGCATACCTTTCACCCCATTTTGGAACGATGAAAATACAGCAATTTCTTTGATGGTTGTTTAGAACATATAACTCAGTTCAAACATACTCCTCTAAGCAAACATGATTTGAGTTTAAGTTCAGATGTTCTATTCAGGCCGAAGTATCTTGTGTGGCGAGTCATTCTGTATGAGTTGATAGTTTTCAGAATGAGTTTCCAACTTCTGACAGCAGTTACTCATATTTTGTACCCATTTGTGTGACACCCAATGAGAGGAAGAACTTCTTTAGCTATCTTTGGGAATCCCACATTTATTAGTTCCTCAAGGGTGATTTATTATTGATGAGCATCATTGGAATGTCCTGTATTGGCCACAATTGCCTTTTAAACTTTGCTAAAACTGGAATATATTTTATTAAGTAGATCAGATTGAGAAAGATTTCTCCTCCTCTTGTAAGTGGTATATTTCCGTAAGTTCCAAACTTTGTCTGGCAAAAATTCAGTTAGGTATGCCTGATCAAGGGCTTAACAAAATTAACTAGGAATTAATTAGTTGCTTGAAAGTTTGTAAGACGTCTTTCAAGAGCTTCCATAGTTACCTCATGATACTTCATGTACATCTCCATCTTTATTGCCTGATCATTGAGATAGTAAAACAATCTGATAGAGGGATTAATTTGTGATTTACATTTTAAATCCAGGTAATAGGGTTTCCAGCTTGTTCTTAATGCTTTCAGATGAAAACATAATCGGGTCTGATGTGGCTACATGCCCTCCCCATGACGTAGTAAGATCCAGGGAGTAAGATGTACCTCCATAAGTGCCTTATGGGTGGTATTAAATCTTTTCAATATCCTTATCACTAGTTACCATCTTGTTATCACTTTCTATTCTGGTAGAAGCTTCCTGTAACTGGTTATTTGAGTCAATACTAAGGAGTTTCTCCAGTTTTGAGTTAGCCTACTTGTTAAATACAAAGATTAATTTCATGTTTATTTAAATTCTGCTTGTATAATTGGGCTATAGTTTAGCCAGGTATCCTCAGATTTAGCTAGTGACTTATGGTATATCGACCATTTGGAAGCTCAATAGGATTATCTAAAATTATATAACTTTTCTTGTCTTTTTGGGTAATTTTCACTTATGAATTTAAGAACTTCTACTGATGAAGGCAAAGGTAAAAGCTGGTTATTTTTGTTTTAACAGCTTTTTGACACTATTAATAAGTGCTAACTTTGATAAAAAAACCAGAAAATGAGAATTAAGAGAAGACATCTATTTAACAGAACATATAAAGTGATGATTTGATGACATAATTGATGATATTTCTTCTTAGTCAGGAACCAGTATCTATACCTCTAGGGCATCTCCTGGGCATAATTTGAGCATGCAGATTTTCACAGATAATTTTTTTACCTTAGTTCAGCCAAAAACTGAATCAACCATGACCTATTAGAAGGATTATTGGCGGCAAAATACTCGATTTTTTATCACTAGTGGTGCCCAACCCATAAGGGAGAGCCGCCACGCATCTTCATTTGAAGATGGGACAAACAAAGGGATTATCATAAATAAAAAATTTCTTGATATGGCACCTCAGCTAACAACCTAGGAATCCATATCAGAAGGTGAGGAAGCTTTGAGGAAATTTTTGTCTGGCACCCAATTTAACTGGTGGACCATGGCGGACAACATTGGGGTAGGAGCATCATCAACATGTGGCATAAGGAGGTACTTTGTGGATTTTCTTTGTTGATGAGGTTGGTAATGTCCATTGCCTCAACATATTGAGCAAGTTGATGCTCAGCAAAAGTGATGATAGCAGGCAAACAAGTATATGACTTCATGCGCCGGTGGACTTTTAGGAAAATTGGGGTTGAAAAGAGCAGTTTTTGCTGTATCAATGCGAGTGCAGCTTGCACCAAAAGCAAGCTCCTCAATTTCATACTTCGCATCTTCCTCAAAGTCATGAGGAAAATTGGGGATAGGAATACTCTCAACAAGGGGCTCCACTGCCTCATGAAGTTGATGTGAAGTAGGTCTTGGCAAGGGTAGCTGAAGCCCCAAGTTCCATTTTATAAATATTTTTATAAATTGGAAAGCAGTTTCAAGGGTGAAAACGGTGGGACACAAATTGGGAGGGTCAGAGAAATAAATTCTTCAATACAAAAACTCGTTTCACATTGTATCACCATTCCTTCTCATCAATCCATTCAAGAGCCTCAAATGGATTGGATTCAGCCACCACTGGTCCAGCTTCCAGAATTGGGGCAGTGGCAGGAGCTAATTAACCATGTGCTGTTGACCACAGTTGCTCAGTTGAAACTGGTTGTCAGGAAGTTGATATGGACGTACAATATGCTAATCATACTGGTGGATTAGAGGGGGAATTGAGATGAGTCTTAAGATTGACAAAAAGAGGTATATGAATAATAGTTGATTGAGATGTTAACCAATCGGTGAGAAAATGGGGAATTATGCCAAGATTCGATATAAATGAGAGTTCTAGTAAAAGGGAAAACGAATATAAGACTACCAAGCTGAGGATGCATAAAGCTTGGAGAATTAGATATAAAGAGTTACACGGAGGATTGAGAGGAAGACTTCTTTTTTGTAATTAGGTTGTTGCAGAGAGGTCTCAAATTAGTAAAATAATAAAGGTTGAAATAAGGGGCAATAGCTCTGTGTTTAAGTTTATTAAGTTTTATTAGAATTGCGATCTTCGTATCATCTGATTTGGTTGCTCTGTAACTAATACCTTGTGCAAAAGGACTCAGTGGAATCAAGACTCTACGCTGAGAATTTACAGTGGTGCTCACTACAGGGGGCCATTAGTCAACTGTAGTTCTTTATCGCTGAAATACTATGATGAGCCCTCATTTGTTACACTACCATTCTATCGGATTCCATGCTCATTACATGGAAGTAGCATGGGAGGCACCTTATAATGAACCAATATTATTTACTGTGGCCAAACCGAGTAATGATGAAGTTATGATCAATCTGCAACTAGAAAACTGCCCTGAGCTGATGGCTGACCAACTAGGACGCTCCCTGAATATGACCCCTCAGCAGCTGCAGAATATTATGGAGTGGCTGTTATGTGGACATTTATTATATGAAGATGAGGTGGGGGAGTATGCATTGAGTTTGTTTTATAACAAATAAGACCAAGAAAATTGCTACACCATGTACATTTCCTATCTGGACGTGACTACAATAGGGTTGGCTAGCCATCTTAGTACCCATGGAATTGAGGAGTATATAGTTGCTTATGTGCAAACGTTTAGTCACCAGCTACTGCATGTGTTGGCTCGCCACAATATAGAGATTGGAGATGTGATGCGGTTTGCTCAAGCACAGAAAAACAATACTTGCCTCCCGCTCGCCCACCTCGATCACTCTTTTTTGGAGGTACAGGGTGCACTTGGGCAAATGGACCATCGTGTTGAGAACATCCCCCATCGATTGGACATGTTGGTACCCCAGTTAAATCTTGAGTTAGCTTGGGTAATTGACGAACTGTTGGATCAGCATGGCCTATTGACAGAATAGATTTGGAACATCAAAATAATGGTAAACACTACTGAGCGCTTTATGATGGATTTAACCAAATGGGCAGAACTCAAAGCCATGATTGCTCAGCTTAAGGAATCAAATAACACTGATGGAACAGCAAGTGGCGGATCAAGTCAGTTTCATATCAGCTGAAGTAAACCAGTTTTGTATTGAATGGAGTGGTCATTGAACGATTGATAATGCGCTTATACTTTGGTCGACGTTACCCAAATCTTCCATCTAATTTGTCAGGTTACACAGTTGAAAGCCATTAGTTGGGCTGAGTGCCATCGAGTTTTCCCTCTTCTGATCAATGTGACATGAGAGTATGCTGACATGCAAGAATGACTTGATACCCTTCGATGGGCCAATGAGGACTTAGTATGGGAATAAGCCTCCCTCCTTACTCAAATAAATGATGCTAATCAACAAGTGGATAATGCTAGCTGGCAGCACGTCCACATGCATAATACCATCAAAGATGTCCTCTTGCGACTACAAGCAGTGGAGCAGAAGTTTCACGAGGAGCGCGAATATTGTCAGGAGTTGCAATATCAATATGCGACACTGCAACGGGAATTCCAGGATGGATGGTGTAGATGCGATTCAGTTAAAGTGGAGCACTTGATCAACAAGCATTTTGTGGAAATTCTGAAGCTGGGGGAAATGGTTCAGTTAGTGGCGATTTGGGGGAAGAATGCTATGAATCTGCTAACAAATATCACTCAGGCGCTGAAACATATTCCCCACATGACTCTACTTCCATCAAGTTCATTATGACGGATTCAAGCCTGACTGGCCAGCTGTATGATAATTCACAAAGGGGTGGTTCCCTTAGTCCCTCTGGAACCAATTCGCCTGATCTTTGTGGCAGGAGCCTTGAGCAAGGTGAAGCTGTGCGAATAAAAAAATTACCACCTTTTAGTCATGATGGTAATCTACATGGTTACTTCATGTGATTCAAATTGCTGTGGAAGGCGCTTCTATTTGGCGGAAAGTGAAACGGCTACTGTCTGCTCTAGATGTGGAAAGCGCCAATAAAGTTACCTGATACCTTCCAAACAGCTTGGCATCCTACAAAGAAGTTAAAGCGATTGTTCTCCAGCTGTTTGGGGATGCGACCAAGATGGCCCAACGGAAAGCTGACTTCCTGACCATACAATTTCACCAAAATGAGACCCTGTTAGATTTCGCTGAAAATTTCTCAGCGGAAGCACATGTACTACTTGGAGCCAACATTTTATCCACTGAGGAAGTCAGTATATCAATGATGATAGAAATCAAGCCATATCAGGAACTATATAATGTTATGTCTCATGTTTTGGATGGAGATGCAGGACATATTCAAATTGTGAATACATCAACTCTCCGCCACAATCAGCGCCCCTAATACAGCCCAAAAACCCTCTGCTATCCCCGCATCAAACTCTTCAGAGTATGGACTGCAGAAACCAAGCTATCAACCGCTGGAACATATTTGTCCATTATACAGATCTGAAAATCCTTTTCAGCCTAGGTACAATCTGCCAGTTTGTTCAAGACCTTGGAAATATACCATTAATTTTTGCACTGGTCCTTCCGCTGCAAGCTTTATATGTGAAACTTTTATGAATACTTGCTTCCTGTGCGGACAAAGAGGGCTTTATCCGGCCAACTGCCCTAGTAAAACATGAGTGTATGTTATGCCAACTGAGAAAACTGAGTAGGGAAAAGCTCGAGTGGAGTAGAGATGGGACGTTCTACCTCTGCTATGTTCAATCTATTTGTTGCTAACAATTCCCAAGCATCTAATTGGGTAGGATTCGGAACTCAATTGGATGAATTGCTATACCAACAGCTTCTGCCAGGTATCCCTGCTTCCATTTCAAAAAGTAGAAATTTACCCCCAATCCCCAAGTTCCATCAGGACATGCAGAAGCCATCGCGTGGCAGATCTTGGAACAGACTGGCACAAGTAACGCGGATCCCTTGATGGCCGCTGCCTCTTTAGTAGGGATCAATGTAGCCATTTTGGTGGAGAAAATTGTCAATGAGTATCCTCAGGTCAGCAAGGGCATTTCCTCCTTTTTAAGTAAACACAAAGCCTTTGGATGTACACGTAATAAACACTGATTGTTCCTCTTACTTGGAATGTACTTATTGCAACATTTTTGTTCAAAACACAAAAATCCGCGCTATCATTGACACAGGAGCCCCTGTGAACATAGTCTCTACCCAGTTGGTGGCTAAGCTTCTGCTAAAACCAGATGTGGACCATAAAGTAGTATATGGAACTACTGGTCGCATAGCACTGTATCTGAAGGAGCATATAGTGCATTGCCCTTATGATTCAGGTCAGTCTGGGCTTCCGCTCCAGTGGAGGTTCTGGAAAATAACAACTACAACATGTTAATTGGTGCAGCATTTATGAGGAAATTTGGTGTTGTGATAAACATGGCGTAGGAAACTCTTAATACTTTAGGACAACAGATCCCCCATTTATTTTACCTCTTGTGGAATCCCAATGGATCCTTTCCACTCTAGTCAAATCAATCTAACATACAGAGATGGAGTGATTCCTGTTTGTTATTGACAACTGAGGTGGCAGGCCAGGACCCTCCCCGACCAGATTTATGAGTACAAAGGGATTCCGCTTTGGGCAGCAAGCGATTTGAGCCTACCATCTGGACATCGGTGCATAGTAGGGACTGAGCTTGAAATTGATTTTCTAAAGGGCTTTATGGAGAAATCATGGCTCCTCACCAGCAATCTCAGCTTGAACCACATGTGGCTCCAGGGCTACTGCTACCTGGGAATGGAGAAGTGAAAGTGCTAGCAAATTTACAGAAGGAGAGAATAACAATCCAGCAGCACCAAGTGGTGGCTTACTTACACTTTGTTCCTATAGAGGAAGTTTGTTGTATTTATGCTTTTGTCTCCTGGGAGGATCTCAGACTACTGACAAGCTCTCCATTTGGTGTATTGACCGTGGTTTCGTGGGAAGCGCTTACTGGATTTTCATCAGAACAGCAAGAACAGGCTATGGCGTTATTTAAAAGTATCAGGATATTTTTGCATATGACAATCATGATTTGGGGTGCACTCAAGGGGTGGTACATTGGAAAGATACAGGGGATCACCCTCCCATTCAATTGCGACCTATTAGACGTTCCAAAGCAGCAGAGGAGGATGTCTCCAACAAGGTGGATAAACTTATCTTGCAGGGGATGCTTGAGCCTTCAAACAGTCCGTGAGCATCACCGGTGCTCATTGTAAAAAAGAATGATGCTCAAATCAATTGTTTATTGACTATTGTAAACTCAATAATGTAACAAAGAAGGATTCTTACCCTCTTCCGCAGATTGATGATGCGTTGGACCAATTGGGAGGGGCGTATTATTTCTCAGTCATGAATCTGATCTTGGGGTACTGGCAAATCAAATTGACATCAGTAAATGGGAGAAATGCGCTATCATCTCTTTGAGAGGGTTATTTCAGCCAAATCGCATGCAACAAGGGTTGTGCAACGCCCCAGCTATGTTCCAGCATGCCATGGATACGATTCTAGGTGATTTAAAGTTGTCCTGCATTTTGGTTTACTCGATGATATCAATTTGTTCTCAAGGATTTTTAATGAGCACCTTGCCCATTCGGAACAAGTGCTTTGGCACCTCAAGGCTGCTATTATCAAAATTAAGCCTCAGAAGTGCCATTTCTTTAAAGAACAATTGGAATTCCTCAGGTTTGTCATGTATTCAAATGGGCTTAATCCGCAGCTGGATAAGGTGGAAGCAATAAGCAAGATGACTCACCCAGGTAGTAAGCGGGGCGTTCAAGTGTTTCTGGGGATGGTCAGGTATTGCCAACGGTTCATTCCGAATTTTAGTTGCATCAGGGCCCCACTTTTTGAGTTGCTAAAGAAGAACGCTTTCTTCAATTGGACAAAACAATGTCAGAATGCTTTTGATGTGTTGCAAACTGCATTGGCAAGCGCACCCATTTTGCAATATCTCAACTTTGACAACCAATTCATAGTGCAAACAGACGCATCTCTCGTCGCTATAGGGGCAGTAATATCCCAGAAGGACGATGTTGGTGTGGAGCTTCCAGTCGCATTCAGTAGTTAATGCTTGAACTTTCACAAAATAAAACTACACTGTAACCGAGTGGGAGTGTTTAGCGGTGATCTACGCTTACAAACAGTTTCAGGTATATCTACATGGGGTACAATTCCAAGTAGTGAAAGAACACACTTCCTTGAGTTGGCTGCAGAATCTGCATGAACTGGAAGGGCGGCTTGCACGTTGGGCACTGAAGCTCCAGGCATATGATTTCAAGATTATACACTGTCTGGGAGCAAAACATCAAAATGCGGATTATCTTTCCCAGCTACCAATGGTCGCAATCATAGCGGATTTAGCCATCATAATATATGAGAAGATGATGGTGAACAAATAACAGTACGAGCCACCACATATGATCAAGGTATTAGATGGACTCAGGGCGGATACTTTCCTACGTGGGGGAGAACTATATAAGTGGATCAGAGACTTGACGTTGAGTTTTTCTAAACCTTCGTCAGACCTGCGATTATTATGGATGCTCATTGGTCTGTAGGTCATGATGGATTGTGGAAAATGCTGGATTTTTTGCGACCCTGATATTACTGGGAGAGCATGCATTTTGAAGTATTGGAAGTGGTTAGTTGTTGCCATCAGTGTCAAGTGGAAAAACCATTCCACAAGAGGACCACATACCAGCTGGTTAAACCCCAGTTCGCCTGGCACACCATTTCCATTGATGTAGTGGGACCTCTGCCAACTAGCGCCAATCGATCCAAGTATATAATCATCGCCATTGATCATTTGACTTGATGGGTGGAGGCCAGGGCCATTAACGAATTGAGTGTGGTCACCACTGCCAAATTTATTATGGAGTGTGTTATACAGTGACATAGCTGCCTGCAATTCATTTATACGGATAATGGAACCAATTTCACTTTGCACATTCTGCCAAAGTTGAATGAGTTGATGGCGATCCGCAGGGTTTTGCCACCCCATATCATCTGGAATCAAATGGAATGGTGGAGCGGGTTAACAGAATCCTAGTGAACTTTCCATAAATTGGTAAAGGATTGACCCTCAGAATGGAGTGCCCTTATACCTACAGCTGTGTTCGCATATAATATCAGCTATCATTTGTCAACTGGTAAGAGCCCATTTTTATTTGCTGTACAGTCGACATCTGGCTCTGCCTGCCTTGCTTTACTCATGTGTAGAGGATACTGGTGGGGTGGACCCCCAGCGATATTTAAAGAGACTCTTATGGATACATTGATCAAGCTGCAAATGGAAGCCTACTCTACCAGTTTGGCTAAGAAGATTCATGATATGGCAGAAGATCAGAAGAGACAAAACAGACTTCCGTTGCTCGCTGTAGGGGACCATGTTTTATTTCATGATAAGCATGGTTTTAGGAAAAACAAGCTCTCCATCATCTGGGTTGGCCCGTTTGAGATAATCAAGAAGACTGGAATGGATGTCTACACCATCAAGGAACCTGCAGGGGGTCAGATCATCAACCGAGTTCAAGCAAAGTTCCTTTGAACATACAAACAGTAAGAGCATATCATCCAGTCAAAGGGGGGGATAATGTCAGGAAGTTGATATGACTGGACTATATGCTAACAATACCGGCAGATCAGAGGGGGAATTGAGACGAGTCTCAAGATTGATGAAAAGAGGTATATGAATAATAGTCCATTTAAATGTTGACCAATTGGTGAGAAAGGGGGAATTATGCTGAGATTCTATATAAATGAGAGCTCTAGTAAAAGGAAAAAAATAGAAGACTACCAAGCTGAGGATGCATCCATCTTGGGGAATTGAGATATAAAAAGTCTCATGGAGATTTGAGAGGCGGACTTCTTTTTGGTAATTAGGTTGTTGCAGAGAGGTCTGCATATTAGTAAAATAATAATGGTCAAAATAAGGGGCGACAGCTCCATGTAAAAGTTTAAATTTTATTAGAATTGCGATCTTCATATCGTCTGATTTTGTTGCTCAGTGGCTAATACCCTGTGCAAACTGACTCAGCGGAATCAAGAATCTACGCCGAGAATTTACACTTTTTCAGTCATAAATCCTGGATTCCAAATTCAAGTCAAATTATTATTAAAATTTTTATTTTTTTGATGCTGCCAATTTTGTAGCAGTTCCAAATTGCCCTGAGGTTGGGGGGTGGGAGAGTTAAACCCAAACATAAATTGGGTTGAAATGGCCGCTGGCCCAATGACCAAGGGATGAGCGGCAGAATTGGTGGAAGCAGAAACTGTGAGGCACTTGCACTTCGAGTTATCAAGCTCAAAGACCAAGGGGCAAATGGCGCAGCCATTTTTGACGTGCACCCAGAATGGGTGATCAGGGGAGGACCTGATCACAGTTTGAGGTATGGTAATTGCAAGATGAGAACTAAGATGAAATGGGAAGATCATTGCAAAGGTGTGAGTCCATGCCAGACAATCTGCCCCATTTAGAACCATGAACTGAAACATGGGGTCTGCGCCATAGATAACCAAACCCTCCATGAGCTCATGGCAGAGGCGTTCAGTGAAGAGTTAGGAGGGCAACCTGGAAAACTGGACCACCAAAGTGGCCTCATCCAGGAGCTGGGTTTGAACGGTGGGGAGGGGAAGTTTTTTATATAAATTAATTGCAGCTTAGCTGCTGCCTCTGCATTGGCTTTAGAATGGAAGCTGAGATCAAAGTACCCCTTAAGGGGCAGAAGTCTATATAGCCAGCGGGTTTAAAACCTGCTGTGACCATCATTGAGATGGCCATGCCTGCGTATGGGAAGAGATTCCCATATTTGACCCAGAGGCCAGAACATAAATTGATCCATGAGAGCACCAAAGGGCTCCAGAGCACTGCCTGGGAGCTTGCAAGGTGGTAGGCCAAATCCTGAGGGAAGACATAAAGCCAAGTAGCGTTAGGAGGGCTGACAGAGCCTGCCCAGGCGTGCTTTGGTGGTGGCTAAAAGATACCAGATGGTGGCGCACCACCACCCCAAGCTGGGGAAGCAGGAATCGATTGCATCAATACTGGTAAGTTTTGGCTCTATTGAGTGGTCATTTTTTTATATTTTTTAATCCAAATTTGATTTCAATTTGAATATCTTGGCAAAAATACTCTCGAAATTGGGAAGGTTTCAGGTACAAAATGTAACTCAAATGTTCAAAAATGTCCTAATTAGACCAAATCGAGTTTTGTCATACAGCTGACAAAATATAATTACTGGGAGAATCATCATCAATTTAAGGTTAATGATGTACCCCCTAATTGGAACATTAGCAGTCTCTTGATTGAACTAGGTACACCCATTTGGTCTTTACATGTGCAAGTTCTATCATGCAGATTTTGAGCTTTGACATAAATTTTTCGCCATAGGGTGGATGTTAAATGCAATAATATGAGGGGCAATCATATAGTTGCTATTAGCCATGAGATATTTGTAGCAATTTTCTTGATACCAGGGAAATTTCTTGACTATAAAGTCGATTTTATGCATGGTTAATAGGGAATAATTGCCAAGCTTATTGTTAGGGTAATTGGCCAGAATTGAAGGTTTTTGAAGGGTTTATTTTTGAGTCAACCACATGGATCGACAGGGATGTTTCTAGCTAGCAAAAATAAGAAAAAAAAATCAATGGTTGCTTAGAATGACACAATAATCCCTTCCCAGTAATATCGCTCAACAACCACTGATGGGTTTTCTTATGGCGCCATGGCCTACTGTAGAATGAATATCCAGGGCAGTTTCTACTGGGATGGTTGGATATAAGGCAGTCAAGAGGTTCTGCCTGTTTATAAAAATATGTCCTTGATCCAAGTTCACTTGGTCATCCTCTTCAAGTTTTAATGAAATGCAGGATACACTCAGTTCAAAACAATCAGTTTTCAATAAGTATATAAATTTGATCTTTCTTGGAGCATAAGATTCAACGTGATTAGTCGTGAGAGTCTGCAAACATTTCAATGTAAAATTCCAAAGCAATAGTCAATTAAAAACGATACCTCTGGAGTTTAACCTCCTTGTGGGACAATTATCTATTAAGAACCCTTCATTTGTTGAGCCACCATAGGGAGACATGATCGGTAACAAAAGTAAAATGGTTCCTCCATAAAAAAGGCGAAATTGTTTAACAGCTATCAAGAAAGCTAGGCATTTGTGCTTGTAATGATGTAAATTCTCTTCGCCTGAGTTAAAATCTTAATAATGTATGCTATAGGATGATCAACTTGATTTACATCAAGTTGTGCCAAAATGGCCCCACCAGCCAAATCGTTAGCACCAGTAAAAAGTATAAACATTTTGACAAATTCAAGATGTACCAAGACAAGGGCAGTTGTGATGGCTTTCCTTAGGGCGTCAATAGATTGTTGTTGAGTTTTTTTTTCCTAATTGGAATGGAACCTCATTATGGAGCATATACATTAACAGTTTTGCAAACTCAGCAAAGTGGGAATTTAAATTGTCAATAATAACTGACCATTCCATAGAACCTAGATATTGCGTAATAAAGGGATGTTCAAGTCAATTTAATAATGACCACTTTATCTGGTAATGGTGGGATACCTTCCTGGTAACCTTATGCACAAGGAATTCCATGTCAGGTTGGAAAAAACAGCATTTATCAGGTTTTTAGTTACAGTGAAGCAAAGCAGAGTCATTCAAACAGTTAGTTCTTTGTGAGTAAGGTGTTGGTCAAAAGCGCAAGAGAATATGGTCACATCATATAAGTAAAGAAACACAAATGACATCTTGTCCCCTAACAGGCCATCCATCGATCTCTGGAAAGTGGACAGGGCGATGATATAATCCTTGGGAATTTGAGTAGGTTTCAACTACCCATCACTTCCTATAAGGGCATCTTTCTCCCAATCCTCTGGCGCACACTCAATCTTCCAGTACTACTAGCGAGATCCATTGCAGAGAATAATTGAGAACCAGACAAGAGTTATTGGGAATCATCAATTCATGGTAGTGGGTACCTGTTCTTTTGGGTAATGGCATTCAACTGGTGGTAATTTATTACTACATGATGTTCACCCTCCTTCTTTAATATAATAAACAATGGCGAGGCCCATAGACTTTCTGAAGGTTTGAGTAATCCGGCATCCAGTAGTTGCTTCAACTCCTTCATTACCTGGGTTTATTAAACCTTAGATTTCTAGTAGGTTGAGCAGAGATTGGAGGGGAAAACCCATATGGAATCTATGTTGCACACCTTTCATCATCCTAAAGTCATCTGACCTATTTGAAAATATCTCAGCATACTCTTTGTAAGAATCCCGGAAGCCCCCATAAAATAAATAGGCTGATTCACCACGTTTTTTTCTAAGAAGGGGAAAAGTCTGCAAGCCAACCCTTGAAGAAATTTTAGATTTGGGCGCATCCTCAATGAGAGGTGGACTTCTGCCAAGGCCCCTCGACTTGATGTTACAGCAAGTTGAAAACCAAAGATGGAGAATTTCTCTAGGACAATTAAATTCAGCTGAAGCCTATGTGTTAAAACTTACAACAATTAGCAATAAAATCTGGGCTTGATTAGGCGGATTGAGGCTGAAGCTGACAGGAAAATCAGCCCCACAACTGATCTAGCATTAGCTTCTCTATAGGGAAAGAAATTTTGATAGAAGTTTTTGAGATTCACTGCCATGCTGGAACACTGATTAAATCAAAAACTTTTGCACCATGAGTTGCAAATCAAGGCGCCCACAATGTGCAAGCTGAGCCATGATGTAATAAGAACCAGCCTTTTAAGAAGATTTGCGCGTCCAGTTGTCAAAAAATGTTTTAAAGTCCCCACCCCACCCCTCACTTCCCTTTATTTTATTTAACCAATGTAAGCCGACCAGGGGATGGACATTACCAAATATATGTGAAACTAAGGAAATAACTGACAAATATAAAATTGGGCACCCCAGGGTACTCAAGTTACCCCTGTTGCCAGCGGGACTGCCAGGTATGGGGGTTGGTGCGCTACTCTGAGGGGGTTTCCCCTGCGATGGATCAGGTATGAAGGAAAGGGTCTGTTTAGAGGAACCAGAGTGGGAACCATGATTCTATGAGCGCTTTTTGCCTTGGTCTCATATATCCATAGAGCCAGGCTTGGAAGTGCTCAAGTAAGTGGACGTGGAATCTGTTAATAACCTCATGAATAATTGGGACCGTGCCCTTGAACGCATCTAATGCAATTGTGTGGATTGTCCACATTGCAATGGGTATTATTAGGGAGCGGAGGGTAAATGGGATTGGTGACTCAATATGGAGCATGAAAATGCTCTTTGATATTAAAATTTTTTGTTCGTTTTTGATCTTAAGCAGGCGTGCGACTTCCTGCCATATATCTTTGGTTGGAGGGCATGCTTCTAGGCGATGATGTAGGGATCCATCCCCTCCACATACTGCACATGTTTTGTAGAGGGAGTTGGAGTGGTCCGCCGTCCTATAGGTCCTTCTCAAGCAGCGCCAGGCGTTTGCTCTTATCCTTGGTTGTAGGAGTAGGTGGTGTGTCATTTTCTACATTGCTTTCTGTGTGGTTAAATCATAAGGAATGTCCAGCATATCTAGGTATTCTATCCTAGCTATGCTTGGGGTTGTTGCGAGCATATCCCTCTGGGGGTGGTTTTCTGGGTTTCTTGATTTGAATTGGGGGCTGGGTCGTCCCCTTCCCTGTATAGTTCCATGTTCTTTATGGTCCATCCCATATGGCGGATAGTTTGGAGGATATTTTTGAAATGAGGGGAGGTTCCATGCGGACCCGTTGCAGTATGGGTGCTTGGCAAGGTATGAAAGTAGTCTGGGTAGACTATGTGGGTTGGTTAATTTGAGCGCCTGTGCAAAGTTAGTTCTTGCTGCTCTGGACCAATGTTGTTGCGGGAGGTCTGGAGCAAGGATTTCCTTTATCCGGGTACCTAGGATGTGATTGGCATGGCTCTCAAAATCTATTAGTCCCATGACTCATCTTGAGCGTGGGCCAAATAGTGTTTTCATCTGTATAGGAGGGTGAGAGCCGGGCCACAGCCAGCCCTGGACAAGCGCGCGGATTAAAGTTATAAAAGTAGGTTAGAAGGCAATCGCGTGGGCCAGGTACCATAGTATTGGGATAATGAGCGAGTTGGCAACTGTAACTCGCCCTGTAAATCTGGGGTTCTTCCCTTGAGGGAGGCGACGCGTTTGGATAACCGTTGTAACAGGTTACTTTCCGTTGTCTCGTTAGCATATCCCCCCTGATTCTAGCCAAATTCCAAGGTGTCGGACAGGAGTGGTGGTGGGAGGTGTTGCAAAGGGTAAAATGATTGGGTTTTTTCTTCGTATGTTAGTATGAGGTTCTGATGTTGTGGCCCAGTTGTTTGTGTATTTGCCAAAGAGGATGATTTCTGTCTTCCTCTTGTTGAGCGATGCATTGCTCACCTTGGATCATTCCTCTAGAGTGTGTTCCAGCTGTCAGGCATCTTCATTGTTTGCTATACCTGCTACACAGTCATCCGCAAAGGCCAGTATATTGACTGTTGGTTGTTTTTGTGCGGTTATCCTCATGAGATGTGAGTCAGTTACTCAGAGGAGTGGGTCAAAGCTAAAATTGTATAGTAGTGGGCTGAGGTTGTCCCCTTGTTTGAGCCCTCTGTGTGGTTTAATTTTGTTTGTTAGTAATCCAGGGCCGCATACAGCCATGGTTGCAGATTCTGTTAGGAGCATTGCCCATTTTATGAATCTTGGTGGGAGTTTGAAGGCATGTAGACATTCTTTTAGATATGGCCAGCTAACACAGTCATACGCCTTTTCCTGATACAAGAAGACCAGGGCACTAGTTGCTTTAGATTGGCAAATGTTTGAAACAGGGTGAATGTTGTTCCAGATTAAAGCCCTGATATAAACCCAAACTGGTTGGGTGATAGGATGTCAGATGCAATTGCGCCTAATCTAGCTGCTAAATTTTTTGTTAGAATTTTTGTGTCAGTGTTGGAGAGTGCAATTGGGCGCCATTTGCCTGGTCCAACTTGTCACCCTTTTTTATAAGGTTATAACGTAGGATTTATGGCCTCCTGGTAATAGGCGTGTTTCCAACAAGCACTGGTTCATAGACGCCAATAGGAGGTGGGCGATTTGTTGAAAATATTTTCTGTAAAATTCGTAGGGTATCCCATCAGGCCCTGGGCATTTCCTATGTGGTGCACCGTGAATTGTCTCCCAAAGCTCCTCCCGTGTAATTAGGGATAATATGATGTAATTTGGTGGTGTAATTTGTATCTCAGCAGTTTGTATAAATTTTTTAATTATTTGTGAAACTGTTGGCATTTCACGTTATAATTCAGTGTAATAGCGTGTACTTCCGCCTTGACCTCCTCAGGGTCAGTTTCCATGGTGCTGTCAGTCTTGCAAACCTGTGTGCATGTGGGCTGGTTTCCGCGGGAGTGGAATTGATGGGAAAAGTATGTTGAACAGGTTTCGCCTTCCTTTATGAAATTACCTTTATTCGACACTTTGATTCTGTGTTGGTGCTTAAAGATGAGGGTGTTTAGTTGGGCGGATATTTCCGCCCAATTTTGTCCCCAGTTGGGGCTATAACCAGTCTCAGAGTGTTATGCTCGAGGTGGTCCAGTTCCGCCAAGGTACGCCTGATTGTGGCTGTATTGGCGGTGTACTTATGTGATAAGATATGTCAGGTTTTGTTGATTAATCCTTTTTTGAAATTTGCTCATGTTGCAATGGGATCTGAAGTGAATGGGGCTATGAATTCTTGGCTCGTGGCCTTGTGTTCAACCCATTCAGTTATTTTGGGTAGTTTTGTATTTTCTGGGTGAACTTTCTCCAGGGAGACACCTGTGCGTGGGTTCAGGTTGGTGATAACTGCACCAAAAAAAGTCAATGATCAGAAAAATAGACTTTTTTGTTGTAAATTTGGAAATTCTTGATTGTTGGGATTGCGGAATGAGGATGTAATTGATGCGGCTCATTGATATGAGCTTTCCCTCGCATATGTTGGGCCATGTCATGTGGGGAAGGAGTGGTGATCTGGGAGGGAGGGCATCCTGTAGGCCAAGGGATGCCTTCATTGTGCAGAATTCAATGTGTCCCAGTGAGTATCCCCTGGGGTTCAGCCATCAGTCTGTGTCAGGGTTATCCCAGCAGTTAAAGTCACCTGACATGATGGTATCTGGTGGGAGGGTGAGTGTTGGAACGGTTTTGAGAAATTGTTTTCTCTCAGCTGCAGTGCACAGTGCATAGATGCATGATATCGAGATTGTTTCCTCTTGGCATGTGATCATTTCTATCAGGACTCGACCATGTATGTGTGATGATGAATTTGTAATTTTTAATTTTTTGTTATTATGGATGATCACCCCACTATGAGACATCCATACCAATTGTGATGGTGAGATCCTGGATGACCAGGATCCTTCTTCCCCTTGTAGACAGTGGGTTTCTTGGATGGCCAAGATGTCTACAAGGGGTTTTCACAGGAAGTCCAGCTTTTAGCTTGGGACGTTTGAGCCCTGTCTCCTGCAATGTTTAGCATCCCTATTGACACTGAGGTTCCCACGGCGCCTCAGGAGTGGTTAGGAGGGCCCTTTGGCCCTAGCCCACCGCGGTTCATTTTGGCCATGCTCTGCGTCTGTACTCCAACTCTTTCACTGCAATTGTTGGTTCCCATGATCTGACCCAATGATTCACGGAAATGCGGTTTTTTGCATTTGCATCAACCTTTCCCACACAGGTCTCATGTTGATTTGATGAGGATTGTTGATTGGATTCTATATTTTTGAGGTTTGACTTTGGTGAATTGTGCACCTCATTTTCGCCCAAATTGCAGTTACATTGTTCCTCAGTATGTGCATGACTAATGTCGCTTTGTGACTCAGTCAGGTTATTGTGAAAATTTTTGACCTGGGCATATTGTTCTGATTGATTGATTTGGTGAATATCTGAAATATCCTCCCAAATTTGTCCGGGGTTAATGGTGGACTCTGTGTGTGCCGCCGCTTCAGCCGCTGCTCACTTGTGGGCTTTTTGTGCCACTTTACATTGTTTTCTTGTAACTGGGTCCATGATGTAGTATAGTCCATCTTCACCCCAGCGGAATGGGTGGTGACCGTCAGTCATTTTGGTGAAGTTTTCATTATCTTCGTTCCTTGCTTCCTCACAATAATCATTTCCATTAAGCCCTCTTTCACAGGGCATGCATGTTCCTTGTGGCCCAGTGAGCCACAGTGGTTGCAAAAGAGCAGTGTGCGTTCTGGTGTAACTTGGAATGCGGCTGACTGGCCCCATCTGCAAAGTGAAATTCTGCTGTGCGGGAGATTCTGGATAAATCCCCTTCCACTTATGAGAAGGGGTTGATTACGGCGATCGCTTTGCCTGTGCACAGGTTGGGCATCAGGCGAAATTGCTTTAATTCGAGTTGCTGAATTTCTCCATAGGCCACAAGCCCTTTGCGGAGCTCCTCCTCGATTACCTTATGAGGAAGGTTGGTGGGGAGCGAGTCAAAAGAGATGAACAAAGTTTTTTCTTTGTTCCATCTGGTGCGCGTGGTGCGCACAATTTTTTTGCCCTCAGGGAGGGCAATTTCCACACAGACTTTTGCTGCGGCATTGGCTTCATCAGCTGTTTCAAAACCAATATCAATCCAGCTGCGGCCCATGTTGTTGGTGGCTATGTACACCGCGTGAGGGAAAAGTGAGAACTGTGCCTCACATGTTTTCTCCCACAGGGTCAGTGACTCATCCCCAAGGAAGAGTCTGTCCCATGCTTCACCTTTGACAAGGGTTGGTTGAACTGAATGTACATATATTGCGCGTGCTTTACAGTGAATAGCATAAACCTGGATGGTGTCTGAGTTTGTGGTTTTTTGTGGATTGGGTTCCTGGTCCCCCTCCAGGGCGTTTCTTGCCCTTAGTTGCACCGTTAAGCGCACTGCTCGCTGCGACGCTCGCCCATGTTGTATTATTTTAATTGATAAAGTTGCCCATCTCTCCTGTGTGTGATTATAAAAATTTGCTGTTCGAATTGAATCATAGTAACTAAAGTGATTGTTATGAAATAGAAAAGTTAAAGCATTCCCCTCACTTCCCTTTAATTAAAAAGTCCTGTGCTCTGCTAATGTCATTGTGTTGGGTTATTTTGTACTTTCTTGATAAACCATTACTAACAAAAATTCTTTGAACATTTTATAGTTTCTAACTAGTATGGCGATCCTCAAGGAACTGCCCCAACCAATGGAGGGTCCATACTCATTTGTATCAGTAATGATGGTGGCCGTCACATTGGTTATCTCTTCTATTACCTATTTCAGAACGATAACCATTGGGAGTCAAACCCCAAAAAATTTTCAATATGGACAAATTAACAAAATGACTAACAGGAATAATAAATGAGCGGAATGCTCAAAATGTTCAACCTAATCTCACCAAACTATGAAGAAATTGGAAATGTTAATTTGGCTTTAGCACCTTGGGGAGACTTTTCTAATATTAAAATTGACGAAATGATTGCCACTCCCCAGTACTAAGTACGTTTTCAAAAAGTATCAGGGATATAGCATAAAATTAATACAAGGAGAGCTGATTGACCCATCGCCTAATTTAATCTCCCTGATCATGAGAAAAACTGGAAAGATGATTCATCATATGATACTCAAAGTGAAAAAGCGGGAATCAAACCTGAGAAGACCCTTATTGCCACACGTTATTAGGTGTGTGTTGTGCTGAGTTGGAAATACCACCTGATTGAAAAACACCAAAAGATGGGACAATCCTCATTTGCCAGCCTTGAAAGTTCAAATACCATACTTGAAGCGTGGTCAAGTTTACTTCCAGCAATCAATTTACTTGGTCAAAGCAGGAATTGTGTTCATATACCAGTACTTTCTGCACTTGCCTTGCGTGCTTATTATCTGCATATTATCATAATGGCGATGCATTATAGCCTATGGATTCTTTCATGGGTATCAGAGTACCCCCAATGTAAGCTTAGTATTTCTTTGGCATGTTAATTATTTAATATATTAACACAGCCAATAAACAAAGATGTCATATCTTTGGCTTAGGATTTTCTGAACCCAGGCTCACTAACAGACAAACAGAGCTTTATGGCCTCATGCACGCCTCATAACCTTCTAAACATGGGTGGCGTTGATCAAGCCATCAATAAAGTACTGATCTTTTGGGCAGAATAGTCAATTTCACCCCCTCAAGTGCTTAAGCATGCAACGTAATGGTGATAGGGCCCACCTCATGATCCTCTGATGAAGTGGCCCACCAAGTCTTGGGAGTTCTGGTGGAGCTCAAATTGTGAGTAACTTTAAACGGAACCACAAAGGTCTCAGAGGACCACCATTCATTGACACTTTAGGGAAGCCTTGGATGGTGAGGCCAAAATTTGGGCCTGCACCCTTGCGTACTAAAATTCATACCTGGGGGAGTCGCCTGCCTCATTATTTACAATAGTCTCGTCCATGGTGGCCATACTGGCTTTGAGGCCAAAACTTCTGTATTAATCTTTCAACAATGGGGAATGACCAAAAATTGGAGGACCAGATTGAGTATCACACCAACTTGCAGAGTTTCTGCAACTATCAGTGGATACTGCCATTGCCGCGTCCCTGGCTTCTCACAACTAAGGAGCGGGATCACAAATGGCATGGTACAATGGACTCCAAACTCTGGAGGTGGCATACATGCTATTCCAGAAAATTAGACCGCCCCAGAATACTACCTGACAAAAATCATTCACCATAAAGAAATACATCCGTTACACCAAACCAGACCACACCCCTAATAATGGGATCCTCATGTTATTTGAGAGGAGGGAAAAGTGGATAGTGATCTGAAATAAGATCTAGCCTTGGGCAGTGTATCTGACACCCGCTTGGTGAAAACTGATCAGCAAGTGGTCCCACTTAATTCTCTGGAGGTATTGGCCTTTGCCCTGTACGTCACCTCATAAATTCAGGAAGAACAATCACCCCTCTGACATTATACACTGTTTAAGCCAGACCTCTGTCACACGGATCATCACTCCACAGCAGGAGGTCACATGTATTTTAGCAATTCAGGAAAAGCCACTCAGACTAGTGAACTTGGTGGGGGATGTATTAGACAGAGCCTCAGGCACCATGCTTCTACAGTGGACCCAGAGGCTCTCACTCCTTTACCCTACCAGATGGAAAATATGGGACAAATACAGGAAGATACCTGGTGGAATCTCATTGTTGAGAAGCTTAGCCACGGTTGTCCCCTGATGGACTCGTCATACTACACGTTGGCCCTGTTCTTGTACGCCTGGGTAGTAGCAATGCCCTCAATTTCTCAATTAATCAAAAGATCATTTCAAAATTTTAGCTACCACCGCAGAAGTATGCATGTCAAACATCTTTGTAAATTTGATTGTGCTTATTTACTGGTCGCTGTGGACATTATAGTGGGCTCCAGAAGGCCAGTAATGAATGTACTGGTGGACACGGGTGCATTATGAAGCTTTATTGATCTCAAGATGGCACTGGCACTAGACTTTGCAGTTACCATGGGGGCGCCATTCATAGGGGCTTCTAAGGTACCAAAGGTCACCCTATCTTTAAAGAAACCTTTACACTTCTCAGCCAATAGACACCAATTCCATGCCAACTTCTCGGTGATTCTGGACCAACTCTACCCCATGATTTTGGGGTAAGATGGTGACGCTGACAGTCAGTTACAATTAATTTTAAGCAAAATATGCTTGCATTCTCAACATAATATCGCTCTGGCAAAGTTCCCCCGCTCCCACACACTGCAAAAGGATATTCTCTGGAAGCCATGGTGGAATACTCCACCTTGGGCACAGTCACCGACCTCCTCATGATGCCTGAAATACTAAAACCATACAAATAAATCTTTGAAGTGGACAAAATGAATCAATTATCACCCCACTTTTTGTTTGAAATCAATTTTAGCGTAACGTTGGATTTATTAAGATCAATTGCCCACTATATCCATATATGGCGGCCAAGGATCAAGAACTGAAGATTTGGATTGATGAAATTTTGGCCACAGGATGGTTAATAAACATAACCTCGCCGGTGTCATCCCTCATGGTGTTTTCTCAATAGCCCCAAGGGACCCTGCACCTATGTGTGGATTATGGCCACTTAAACTATGTAACAGTACCAGAACCATACCCTCCAGTGGATGCCACAATCTCACAAGTGATTGCAAGTTCAAAGTGTTTCAAACTGGACCTAGTCAAAGCCTTCCACCAAGTCTTAGTAAAAGAGGGACAATAATGTCTGATGACAATATGCACCCGCATGGTATATTAATTCAGGTTCATGCTATTTGGGTTGAAAAACACCCCACCATTTTCCAGAGGGTTATAAATCATGCATTGGGAGACCTCTGCTTTACATGCGCAGTGGCGTATCTTGACGACATTCTGGTCCATTCACCTACCACTGAGAAACACAAGAAAGATCTGGTGGTGATTGCCGCTCTGCAATGTGCAGGCCTGCACGTGAAGCCATTAGAATTTTGAATTTTTAAAAGACAAAGTCCAGTTCCTGGGTTAATGTAGTGCTAAAGATGGGCACGCCATTACTCCCTTAAGCTGGAAAAGATACAAACAGGGCAATGCCCACTACCAGAAACAGCCCTGCAGCTTTTTGGGATCCGTCACTTTTCTGAAGAAATTCTCACTGGCGATTATGGAACTTACCACTACCCCCCTACACCCACTTCAGAAAAAACGTGCCATTCACATGGACATCGGAATGCCAACGGGCTTTTGAGGCTGCAAAAGTGGTTCTCACTTCAGCTTCAGTTCCAAAAACACCGATGAAAATAAACCTTTTATCATATCATGCAATGCATTTGGCACTGCGTGATAGAAGTATTGCTACAAGAGCATGACGGCCATGAACACACAGTGTTATACTTCTCTAGGTTACCTATGAACGTTGAATGGTTGTGGGAAATCTATGACAAAGATCTGGCTGTGGTAGTATGCGCAATGATGCACTGGAGGTATTTGCTGCTTGAAGCAAAGCACACCGTGATGGTATGCACAGATCACAAATCACTTATCTACTATCACAAGCCAAAGAAGTTGGTGCACCGCCAAATAAGAACATATTGATAACTAATCAACTTAAACTTAAAATATGAGCTTATAAAGGGGTCCACGCACATATTTCCAGATATACTAAGTAGAATCTTACCAATAGAAACTGACCCCATGGAAGAGGACAAATTGGTTATGGTGATTTCCCTCAAAAAAGTGCTGCCTGATTCATCAGTGGAACCAGCGACCATAGCTACTATTGCGACCCCCGCAATACTCTCAATCACACCCCCAACGACCACAACTGATCCTCCTGACAACGCCATGGGTCCAGTGACAGAACACTCCCAAACCAAGCCCACCTAACAGTGCTGATGGGCTTCTTTGACGCATTAAGGGATGTGCAGGCAGAAATCAACAAAGGAAGAGCGCTTGGGGATTTTATAAAGTCATGGAAAAGCCCCTCAAGTTGGTACTTAAAAAAGGATAGGATGGTTTACTTATGGGATCCCATATGGGTGCCCAAAAGTTTATGGTCCTGAGTTATAAAGGAACATCGTGGCCCACTGACAATGTGGACACCCTGGAGAATAGAAGACTAACAGCTTAATAAAGAGAACATATAGCTGGAATAGGCTGAAAAAGGGCGTGCCAGTGTGGATAGAATGCTTTGTGACCTATGTGCGATCCAAATCTGACCAAACTGAAAAAAGGACTCTTGCACCTACTGCAACAAGCAGCAGGACCATGTACATTGGTACCAGTCGACTTCATAGTTAGACTATCAACATCAAAGGGGTTCAATTTATAATATGGTAGTTGTGGACAAATTAACCAAATATGGTCTGTTCATCCCATGTTTGACTACAACCATGGCGAATATACATGGCACAATTATTCATGACTCATGTTTTTATCATGTTCGAGGTACCATAGGAGATAATTAGTGATAGAGGGCCTCAGTTCACGTTGAAATTCTGGGAGGTCCTGTGCAAATTACTTCACATCAACCCTTATCAATTATCAACTTATCATTCCCAGTCCAATGGGCAAACGGAGAGAACTAACTAGTCCCCAGAGCAGTACCTCTGGTGCTACGCCTCAGCTGCTCAAGATACTTGGGCTGGAGATCTGGACTTAGACCAGTTTTCATATAATGATTTTCTGCACGCCTCTACTGGAATGTCTTCACTGTATGCCAACTTAGGCTGCAACCCAGCAATCTTTATTAGCCCCCAAATTTTAAAAAGAAAAATTCTCCCTGAGGCGGATAGTTTTGCAACACATTTTCAGGTAATGCACCATCAGTGCAGAGGCACTCAACAAAAGCCTCCCAGGACTCTAAGCGTTTTGTTAACTGAAAATTGAGAGCAGCGCCTAGATACCAGTTAAGTGATCTGAAGATGGTGGACACAAAAATTATATTATAATGGTACGCTGGTGAAAATTGGCCTGCAAAAGGACAAGACGGTTCCCCATCATTAAAGCCTTTAATCATGGGTCCTTCTTTGTGGATTTGCCCCCACACTGGAAGATCCACCTGTCCTTCCATGCATCAGTGCTGTCACCTTTCAAAGGGAACCAACCTCCAAAATTAAATGCTTGCTCATTGAAGGAGTGCCAGAATTTGAGGAGAAGAAAACTTGTGTTTGAGGTAATATAAACAAGAAAATAATACTTGGTGCGTGGAAGGATACCCAGCCTATGAGAATAGTTGATTTCCAGCCTGTGATTGTAACAATTGTCAGGATTTAATCACAGAGTTCCACATGTGAAATACTACTGCCCTGACGCCTGCTGCAATGAAACCTCAGACTCTCGCAGCCATTAAGCTGTCCTTACCTAACAGAAAGTATAAGCCCTAGTAGAGGTTCTTGAGGGAGGAATAGACCCTGTCCTTTTAGGAAAAGGTAGTGTAAGGATCCTGGCAGCTCCCTAAAATCAAATTGGCTGATTCATCCTTTTGGTATAATAAAGGAAACGTCTCCGCCCTTCTCTTGGAGAGATTGTTAAATTTAGGGAACTCCCTTGACAAGCGATGTGTTTCTTCTGAGACCCTTGACTCGATGTTATGAAAAAGTCAAAAACAATAAAAATCTGTAGGAAATTAGAATTCAGCTGAAGCCTATGTGATAAAAATTGCAACAATTTGCAATAAAATCTGGGCATGATTAGGCTGATCAAGGCTGAGGCCCTGGCTGGAAAATCAGCCCTGAAACCAATCCAGCATTAAACCCTCCAAAAGGAAAGATAATTTTTGTTAAGAAATTTGCGAGATTCGCTGCCATTTTGTAATTTAGTTAGAAATGAAACATTTGGCATCAAGAACTTCAAATCAAGGTGCTCACAATGTGCAAACTGAGCCTTGATGCAACGAGTCCCAGCGTTTTTAGGATTTGCGCGTTCAGTTGTCATAGATGTTTCAAGTATATGACCCTCACTTCTCTTCAATCAATAAAAGCCCAGTGCTCTGCTGATGTCAGTGTGCTGGTTTATTTTGTACTATCCTTAATAAACCATTAATTTCGCAAAATGTTTTGAACAATTTATAAGTTTTTAACTAGTCTGAAGACTCCCAAGGAACCACCCCAACCAATGGAGGGTTTATACTCATTTGTATCAGTAATGATGGACGTCTCATTGGTTATCTCATTTAATAACTCTCTCACTGCGGAAACCCTCTGAGTATACCCTACAAGTTTTTCAAGATGGAAAAATTAACAAAACGGCTATCAGGAATATTTAACTAATGGAACGCTCAAATGCTCAACCTAATCTCATCAAACTATAAAAAAGATAAAAATGATAATTTGGTATTCACTTCTCAAGGAGACTCTGCTAGAATTAAAATTCAAAAACTATTGCCACTCCCCAGTACCAAGTATGCACTCAAAAATTATCAGGGATATTGCCCAAATAAAGCAAAATATCCAATTAACTATTGCTTAATTCAAGTTACCTTGGTCATGGGGAAAACTGGATGACGATTCATCAGATGATACTTTAAGCAAAACAATAGTAATCAAACCTGACAAAACCCTTATTTATAAACGTTATCAAGTGCATGTTCATCTGAGTTGGGAATTCTGACTAAATGGAAAAAACAGTGAATGAAACAATCATCTCTTACTGACCTTGGCAGATTGACACCCATACTCAAAAAATAGTCATGATTACTTTCAGCAATCATTTTACTGGTTAGAGCAAAAATGATTCTCATAGACCTGTACTTTCTGCACTATCCCCTATTTGGTTCTTATTCGCATATTATCAGAATGGTGATGCCTTGCGGACTATGGATTATTTCATTGGTATTGGAGTACCCCTGATGGAAGCCCAGTCTTTCTTTGGCATGTCAGTTGTTTGAACACTTTGATAAAGCATACACTTGGCGGTGCTGTCAAGAGGCAAGAGTGCCACCTATTTTTACTTCTATGTGGGTGATGGTAATGTCCTTGTCAATCCATAAATCATAAAAATTTCTGCACCCACTGAAACATTCAACTTAATCAGCGGGTAGAGTCCAAACATATGCTACAAAATGGTTTCTAAAATTCACCTGAGTCAATAAGTGAAATTAGCCAGCAAAATGGTTAGGGCCTCCAGTAAGCAGGATAAAGCACTATGGGGCGAGTAAAAAGCTCTTGAAGGGACGAATTTAAAGTCTCCACAAATTTTCAGCAAGTGATTCAAGGGAAATTCAACATGGATCCCTATATCCATCAGTATTCGAGACTTTGTGGATATAACTAATTGATTGTTGTATTATATAGGCATCCAATCTTAATCCTCAGCAATGGAAAGAGATAGCTTGGTTTTTGCCTTACTATATAGTACTATAGCCGCTCAAAATAATTTCTATGTTCCAGTAAACAGCTCCTAGGTTTCCTTTTTCCTTTCTCTTTATGGACTTCTCTAACAGCTAGGGGAATATGACATCATGAGATAGAAAAAATCTAGGTTCTTATGTCATATTTTTGGTTTCAAGTTTAGAAAGAATTATTTCTATTATCATGTCATAATTCATATTCTCTAGCTCAACCACTGGGGCTGATGCAACCAGTGATCCAAACTGAAGTGGCAAGGAGGAGTAGCACAAGAGATCAGTTTAATGAGGTCCCACGGTACCATAATCTAAGGTGTGGTTTTGATCTAATTTATACTTTTTAGCTCACCGTTCAAGAGAAAATGACATTTACTTGTAATCCAGTGGCAACTATGGTCAGAAGTTTCACCTTATGGACAACTACTTCAACACTGGTAACCTCAGTGTCAAGATGGGGATCAAGTAAAAATTTTTTTGAAGGAAGTTGTCTGGAAAAGGCAGAATAAGAGGAAGTTAGACTTTTTATTTAAAATTAATGAGTCAGTAAATCCATTTCATTAGGATTAGATAGGATGTAAACATTCAGAGTGGGTAGTAACTTTCGACATGGGATGAGGTGCAGAGTCATCAGAAGGGGAGCCTCGCGCCCTAAGCTGACTCTGCTTTTTGCGCCTCATTGGCTTCTTTCTTCCAACTAGAATCCTCCTGACGACCAAATAATCCATAATAAGAGCAAGGGTCACATTGTGGATTAGATCTCTGGAATCGTCCTAATTCATGAATGTGAGGCTGGGACCCTTTGGTAGGTGTTTGGCGCACTTCTAGCTCAAACATTTAACTTTATAGGTTCCTTAATATCAATAATTGATTTGGACATAAGATTCTTAAAAGTGTAGTATGAGAGTCATAATGTGTTGAAACGCGGAGAGGATGGTTGTGATGGCATTGTCCACAGTAACTTATTTGCAGGATGCAAAGACTGAGCTTCATGATAAAACTTCTCAGCAAAATCAAAATTTTTTTCTTCATTTCTAAGGAAGATCCGCATGAAAGCCTGTTTTTGGTTAAAAAAAAGTTATATTACATCCAAATTCTTTTATAATGCTTCCCAAAACTAAGCTCAAGTAGTAAACTCCTCGAAATATGACATCATGATATCTTAGCCTTACTATTAAAAGGTTTGTATGTTTTAGAACCTTTATCAATCTGTAGCATTTTATATTGCACCTTTAATTATGTAGAAGTAAGACTGGATGATTTCAGTCCCAGGCACATACTTTTTTAAAGGCGGATATAAAAAGCTGACAGGTTCAAAGAGAACATGGGTAGCAGGAATGGGATGCCATTCAAATTCAGTTATCTCATTTATTCCTAGGTCAGTTTGGGGATAGCTTATCAACTTGATGGTAGAACTAAACCATATCATTCTGGAAATTACTTTAGCATTCATTGGCATGAGAGAAGGAGGCTTTAAGTATTTATAAATCTCCACAGACCCTCAATACTGGTGGACTGGCTTTCATAATGGATAACAGAGTATCTTGTTTATCCTCAATTGTTTGAATTTTAGAACTCATTTTCTTGAATTTCTCATCCACTTGGGTCTGAATGGTTTGTTGTAAGGTGATAAACCAAGAACAGGGCTTATGTAGAATAGTAATTATGTTATAAAATGAAATCAGTGTTAGATCTTTTATCAATAAATTTCCTTCAATACTCATTCATGCTCCTCGAGCCACTTTTTGCAGTTGTTATTCAAGCACTTTAATTTAATCTTCATAATTTCGATGAAAGAGAGCTCAATGGCGAGGAGGTCCCAAGGGGTCCGTGAGGACATTCAAGCTCTGAGAGCCCTTTTCCTTTAGGACCAATACTGCAGTAGATCCAGGAGGTCCTTTTTGGATAGTGACTTCCTGAACAAGTGGCATGGCGGTCTTTTCACTAAATTTCTGCTTCCAGGTAACTAATGCGGCATTTCAAGTGTCAGTATTTTGGCAATTTTCAGTAATTGGTCAATAAGCTCAGTCAAAGCGCGCTTTCCTCATTGGTCCAAGTTAGCAGTGGCATGGGCCAACACTGAATAAGTTCACCATTTAGGTTCTACAACTCCGTTGTCAATTTGTGCTAGGTAAGTTGAATTTTACAATCTCTAACCATATACAAAGATAGTTTCATTATTATTCTGACAAAAATTAGAAGCTACATTTTAAAATCCAGGAGCTGAAGTGAAGTTGCTTCGAGGGTCCAAATTGCTGTTAGATTTCTATGTGATGCAAACCCAATAATTGTATCTTATTTTGAATGGTGGCGTGAATGAATAGTTGTAAATAGGATTTAGGTCAAGCCACTCCGATTTTGTTACTAGGAAGATTGGGTGAGGAATATAGATACATCAGATTGAGAGAAACACTAGAGGTGTGACTACGACCTGTTCCCCCCAGGGTGATGGTTCCAAGCAGTAAAGCCTCTACAGTGTCAACTACTTCAGCAGCCTAGATTTAATAAAAAGATTTATCAGAGACTGAAATATCCAGGGTCATTGTTGCTTTGAACTCAAGCTCATAAGTGCCTGGAGGTGAAGTAGCTTAGTAATCTGAATTGACCCATCTGGTCATGCTCATATTCTACTCAATATTGGTAGGACTACATCGCTTGGAACTTTCATGCGAAGGTAAATCTTCACCATGTAGCCTTGGAAGGTACCTGACAGAAAGCTTCAGTATTGGGGCTTTTTAAATTTGGAGGGTGGTTCTTTTGAATGCTATACAATAATTACTTATAAATAGTACCAGCGGAATCTCCTAACAGACAGTTTGTCTCTGGAAATCTCTTGGCAGAGTTTGAGTCATCAACAAGGCAATTTCTGCTAAAAATGCAGGCAAAATCTCTTGTTGCAGCTAGGTAATTTCTAGTCAAAATTCTTGGCAAAAGTTGAGGATGCTATCAAGTTATATCTTTATCAATTAAATTTGTGGATATTTATAACATTGGTGGAGATCAGGATCATGTAAAATACAGTAATTTCTAATTTCATGATCTAACATGAATGATGCAGCAGAATGAGGAGGTTTATATATGACATGATCTTTTTCTGATTAAAGAGGTGGAATCAGTAGATTTCCAAATGGCAAGATATTTTCAGATAATATGGCGGAAATAGGATGGACTCAGGATTTTCTTGGCTTTTTAGGAGTTCATTGTTCATAACAGTTTCTATAGCTTCCTTTTTTTAGCATAGATGGTCCCAACCTGAGGGGGGATTTATCAATGTTTTTTAAATTATGCTTGGGCTCCTAAGAGCCTGAGGCGAGGGAAGGGGAGGGAGGAGGCATCGAGAAAGGGAGGGGGGTTTGCGCGCCAGAGCCGTGCTGCAGTGACAACTGAGCGGGGGAGGGTTGGCGACATAGTGCAGACCTTCAGGGCCATCTCAAAGTGTACCTGAAAGTGGGTGATCATGTGTGGAAGGGTCCACACCTGCTGGTCAAAGGCAGCATGAAGGAAGGAGTTATGGATGGTACAGAAGGCTGTGACATAGGCGAGGACATGGAGGGGTTAGTGGCAACCAGGCAACGTCTGATTGAACATGAGGTCTTGCACAGGGTGTCCAGACCAGGGCTGAGCATGGAGGAGCGCGCGGGCCTTTGGCCAAAATTTGGTGACACCTGGACAGGTGAAAAAACGATGGAGGTGGGAGTAAATAGGCTCCGCACAGCAGGGGAAGTTTCGATGCTTGAAGATAGTGCCAGTCCGGCTTCTGTCCTGTATGAACAGTGGAGCACCCTCCATAAGGTGTTGGACACCTTTGCTGACAGGATGGGGTGATAGACGTCCTTCCACAATTCCTTAAGGTCGAATCTCATAGAGGGAGGGAGGAGCTCAAGGAGTCTTGGGCGGATGGGAGGATGATCTTGGGGGTTGAGGCGAGTTGTGACAACTTGTCCATTGTGCACAATTGCATGGCGACGGAGCTGAGGCCAGGGCCTTCCCTTCTGTATGGGAAGGCATGGTGGATCCGCGCGCCTACTTGTTTCAGGGCAAGGAGAGCCTGGTTCCAGTAGGGGGATGAGGATGGCTTCAGGCGATGGCCTAGGTTGTGAGCCACTCCCCTAATGAGGTCAGAGATGCTCTAGGAAGACCCAGAGCTGCTGACACTGACTGGCGGAGGGCAGGCGCCAATTGGAGCATGGGGGTTGCGTCCCAGCAGACAATCGGCCATAGGAACTTCAGGAAGATTGTGGTGGCGTGGGATCGCGTGTACAGAAGCCCTAGGCCCCCTTCATTGCAGGGTTGGGCAAAGGTTGAGAGGGCCATTGGTGGATGGTTTGAGCCCCAGAATCAATAGCGGGGGAGTACATTGAGCCTCATATAAAAGGCATCTGTGAATGGGCAGACGTGCGCTAGGAATCAGACTTTGGAGAGGAGGAATACATTGGCCATCAGAGCTCGACCCTGGAGGGTGATGTGACGCCCGTTCCAGCTGGAAATCCTGGAGTTAACTGCTGCGAGGAGCAAGTCCTCATTGTCTTTTAGCGCAACTCCTTATTGGTTGGTGAGAACGCCCAGGTGATGGAAGGTACCGCGCTCAGGTTCAATACCAAATGGTGGGGGGAAGGTGGGGGAGCTGACCTGTACAACTGTTGTCTTGGAGGTGTTGACCATGGCTTTGGACGCCTTGGTGTACCTCTCAATGGTCACAGAAGTGAGGGCAACATCCCCAGGGCAGCCAAATGCAATGGCGGTGTCATCTGCAAATGCCATGGTGTGGGTGGGGGCTTTACCTGGGACCAGAATCCCTATTAGCTTGTCCTGTAAGGAGGCCAAGAGGGGGTCGAGGGTGATGTTAAAAAGGATAGGGCTCAGGGGGTCCCCTTGCCAGAGACCTTGTCCAACTGGTACTGCCACTGTAAAACCCATTGGCGCCAGGACTCTGGTGTGGAGCTGGTCATAGAGCGCTGATATCGAGCACCCAGCTGTGGGGGAGATGGAAGCGGCCAGGGAAGCATCAATATACTTCCAGGACACCCGATCATATGCTTTCTTCATATCCAGGAGAGCCACAAAGCCATTCACCTTACGAGAGTTAGCAGTCAAAGTCAAGTGAAGGTCATTATAGTTGTCCCATAACGACCTCCCCAGATTAAACCGTGCTGGGATGGGGAGAGGCGAGGTGACACTCATTTTGTGATGCGGTTGTCCAGAAGCTTCATGAAGAGCTTGTGGTATGTGTTGATCAACGCTATGGGGCGCCAGTTCGCCAGGTTCTCAAGGTCTGACTTCTTGTGAATGAGGGTCGTGATTGAGCCTCTGGAGTCAGGGAGGACCTCGCCATTCACCAAGAGTGCAGCGAAGAGGTCGCGGAGGGTTCTGGCTATTACCGCAGATTCCAGAAGGTACACCTCAAAGGGTATTTTGTCTGGTCCTGGGGCTTTAAGCCGTGGGAATTTAAGAATGGTTTTCATCACCTCCTGGATGAAAATAGGCGCCAGTAGAGCCTCATCAGCCCGTGGGTCAATGGGCGGCTCTGGAGCCCACCACAGGAAGTCTTGGATGACTGACGGGTCCACCTGGGTGGCATGGAAGAGGCTGGAGTAGAAGCGGTGTAGTTCCTGCGTGATTTCCTCTTTATCTGAAGTGGTTGTAGTGCCAATCTTCAGTGCAGTATATATCCTGCGCTGTTGACCAGGCTTTCTGTTTCTGAAAGAAGAAGCGGGTGGGGCGTTCCCATTGAGCATAGTAACGAGATGTTGTAAAGTTTGCTGCCCGTTCTTCCTGCAGTGTGAGCTCCAAGCGGAGTGCTTCCTGCGCCTCTTCCCAGTCTTCCAACCATCTAGCAGAGGGCGAAGGCTGGCAGTTTCGCAACAGATGTCTGATTCTGGCTTCCGCCCTTTTGACTCTGGCGTGAGCTGCGGTCATCTGGGCTTTGGCACAGTTGTAAGCAACGCGGGTGATGCCCTCCTTGGTCACCGCCCATCTAGACTTGTGGTCAAGCAGGTGGGGTGGGGGAGGTGAGAGTCTCTCGGATGGTCATAGACAGCTTCTCCCTAGTGAAGGGGTTGTTGAGAAGAGCTGGGGCAACCCTAGGCCAGAATCTACGCGATGATTTAAGTGTGGTGTTGAGGACAACGGTGATTGGCCTGTGATCACTCAGATGGTTAAGCACAAGAGATGGGAGAGGAGACGCGGCCAATTAGCAGGGGGCCAATCAGTGCCATATCTATGCGTGACGCTGACTGGAAAGCTCCTTCATCAAACTGGATCTTAGTAATGAAACCTAGGCTAGACGCGGAGGGTGGAAGCGCATCCATAAAGCCACTCAGGCGAAGGAAATCCTGGAGGTGACATGATCCAGGGCGTTCCTTTGCTGCAGGGGGGTAAGAGTCATGGACACGACTTATGGTTGTGTTGAAATCTCCCAATAGGACTGTATTCCGTGTGAGATTGAGTTGGACGAGCTCTTTCAAGCTACCAGTTTTGCTCCTGACCTGCATTAGGCAGGTAGATGCTTGCAGCAAAGAAAGAGAAGTCAGGAGTGGTGAGTTTGGTCAGTATGAGGCGGCCACTTAGATATTGTGAAAAAGGTTGGGTTTTAACCTGGGGATTCAAAACAATAAGGGCGGCATGGTTTGCCCAGAGGGAGTTGTCTCCAAACTGTTCATTCCATGCAAATTGTTCTTGGGGGAGGATATGGGGCTCCTGGACAGCAGCGATGTTGATTTGTGCTGATCTGAAGTTGTGGAGGAGGCAGGCTCTCCGCTTAAAGTCCCACAACCCATTTGTGTTGATGGATTGCAGGGCCAGGGTGCTGCCGTGGGGACTCATAGCTGTTCCCCTCCATGTCCTGGGGGTTGCCAGCGCTTAAACCTGCTGCTGTGAGGCGGCTAGTTTTGAGTCCTTTAGCTTGACTATTAGCTGCAATCTGTGAGGAGCCTCAAGGTCTCTGAGGGGAAGGAGAGGGTGGGGTGGCGGAGGACCCAGTAAGCCAGCCTAGGATGCTGCCCCCGCTCTGTTGCAGGGAAAGGACCTGAGGGTGCTCAACGGCGACCTCTGCAGTGTCCCCATTTGATGAGTCTGAGTCCATATTCACTTCCTCCAACACTGCAAAGGAGCCGCGCAAAATGGTCTGTGGGGTTGGGGTAGGACTCTTTGAGGTGGCACTTCTACTGCAGGCCGCGGGTTGCCAGTCCATGCTGGTAGGCATAGCTCCATTGAGAGCTGAGGGTTGATGCAATAAATTGCTAGTGGAGGTTGACAGTTTCTGTAGCTTCCATTTTGGTAGAACACCATTGATTTGGTTGAAAATTACCTCACATTTAAACTTCTTATAAAATAACAAAAACCCCATTAAATTTAAAAATATACTCTTCTAATTTCCAGAAAAATATTTGTGCAATTTAGAGCTACTAAGAAGAACCTAATAATGATAATTAGAGTCATGATATCTAAAACAGTCCAAGAGGGAAATTCCTAGGGCTCAGGGTAATTCCATAGTAGCAATCTTTTAGTTGCAATTGAAACACCAACAGATGGCTGTAGTAATAATAGTACCCAGTTACCAATTATTTTATGCCAGCGGTGGGATAATTAGGATATTTAGAGTAAAATAGGTTAATAGGTTAGAGACTGAGGCAACAGGGTACGGTGCTTAGTAAATTAGGGAAGAAAATGTTGAACTTAGAGTAATGGGGATTAATCAGCTCTATAACACCCAGTAAACAAAGGCCTCCATAAGATTTACCAATAGTAATTCAATACAACTTTGGTCAATTACCTATAAAAAGGGGCCACAAAGCAGGTTAATAAATAAAAAAATTAAATCCTATATAAAAATAATAGTTTAAGTTATAACATTATTTAAATAATAAAACTATACAAAATATGGTTTCTTAAACCAATTACAACTGGGGCAGCTCCTCAGGGCTTACAGGTCAAGAGACTTATCTATATTTTGAGTCTATCCCCCTAGCATTAGCCTTGTAAATAAATTTGTATCTTAATATACTTTTTTTTAAAAAGGATAAGTTTTGGATTCATCCTTAAACAGGACAGAGATATCTAAGTATCTGGAGTTTTCAGATGGAAATTGATTTTATGCAGTTATGAATTTTTTATCTAGACCGCATGGCTTTAGTCCATTTTCTTGATTAGGCTACTTCTTTTAGTAAAGCATGGTGTACTTAATATTCTTTATACTTGCTCCAACTTTAAAAGGTGTAGTGTCCCATAGCTCCACATTTAGAGAAATCTGTTTAAGTTTGTTTAACCATTTTTAAAATTTATTTTACTTATTGCAATTTTCTTCATTTCCAAACTATGAGTTTGATTTAAAATAACTTGGTTTAACGCATCAAAAGTTAAACTTGATATGTTTAGTTATAATTTACTTTTTTTAGCACTAGGTGATCCCAAGGTTTAGTTATATTACTATTTAAGAGGTAGTAATTTTACACTGTTGCTGAAATCATCACTTGGTGTAAGCCTGATAATATAAAGTGCTATTTTCATGGAAAAAAACGTCATAAAATTATCCTTATGTTAACAACATCCATTATTTGAGCCTCTTGGTAAAATTGGTAAGCAAAAAATCCAAAAGTTTAATCGTTCAATTCTTGATTTTTTAAAAAGTTGCTGTTTTTTTCAGAATCCACACGGGCTACCAAATTTTTTCATGATTGTACTATTTAAATCAATCTATAACCAATTGTCCCCATTTAATTATGTAGCATAAGATTCTAGTAATTAGTATATAATCAATTTTTTGGGTGTAGCCGCTTTTTGGCAATCACTGTATCTGAACATGGTCATTCAAAACTAAAATTAAAAACATCAAGCAATGTTCTAGTAATATGCTGATAATGTTAGGGTATTCGAAATTTCTTTAGTATCATTAGCTCAATTGTTGTACAAAGTACATACCCAGTAACACCAGTGATAATTGTAATGTTGTTGGTGGTCAACAATGAGATGGAATCGAAAGCACCAGAGAATTGTTTATAAGCTGATTGCCTCCATCATTACTAAACCCTCATAAGGCATATAAATCGCTATAAAATAATTATATATTCAATAAAAAGCAGGTGCATTTTTGAATCTCAACGTCTTGTAGTTATTCTAAATTAATTTTTCAAGATTTGGCAAAATTTCACAACTTCAACTTTGAAGGCGACCTTTAGAATTAGTAGTCCTTATAACATTGGTTTGTTTTAACTCCAAAAGGGAAATTTACCAAATGAATCGCTGTTGGTTATGGCAAACGTTGTGAAAATTATTATGAATATACTAGAAAAAAAGTTCCTGCACTCTGGAAGTAATCTCTCCAGTATACAACCGCCTCAAGAATTACATATACAAGATCTAAACGTGGATAAGGGAGATAAGTTTATTTTTAGATGTTGATAGGCTAAGATTTTTCCAGCCAGTCAGGATGAAGTCATTTAAAATGATTTTAATAACTGCTGGATGAAGCGATTCATTATGTTAAGAAAATGACGATGCCACTAGAGACTATGAAATTTAACCCTTTTTATGCCTTTGGTGGTGAAAGATAATTTACTTATAATTAATGATGGATTAATGAATCATAAATTGCCAATAATGAAATACTGACCAGGTAGCCATTGGAACTAAATTGCACCAATGGTATTAATATAACCTTCTATATGAATATTAACTAAAAGTCAACCAAGCTATAATGAAGGTCAGGTGAAAACTTAAATAAGGTGTTAGATCAGCGCCATTTTACTAATCCTAACACAATCAACATATTTTTAGGTCAGAAGAAGAAACAATAATCAGAAGTGATTTTAAGACCTCAGACCAAGAAGTAGGTACTAAGAAAGGGGCCTACAAACATCCTGTTCAAGGATTTCCACTATGAGATGGAGCTTATAGATTCAAGCATTAAATTAAATGGATGCCACCACCAAGTTGGAGAACAAGAGGAGAATGATCAAGGGTTCTAAAAACTTCTACAATATGGACATATCCCACCCCATATATTCAATTTTCATTTAGTTTATACCTTATGTTGTACAAGAAGTCTAAAATAATTTGTTTTTTCTAAAAAGCTTTAACATAGAAAATATCAAATTATATTCTGTGTTTTCATCTATATTAAAGTTTAAGTGAAAAGATCTCCAGTAAGCAGTCTAGGATATAAAAGAATAAACTTGTGAGAAAAATACCTTGGCTGGTTATAATTCCAAGGGAAAGGTTAGTTAAGGTTTCCGTTAAACCTTGTTCCAGATGCCAACATATTGGAGAGTCTAGGAGTGTCAGTAATAATGCAGACAACAGGGCGATGAACAGTTCTAATTGGTCATTAATTCTACATCAGGTTGAATCAGAAGACAATTTACTCAGTTAGAATTTAACATGAACCATCAGAAGGTCGCCTGGTGTTTAATCTTTGTAAAACAAGTTCTCTCCACAGAAAATTGGCAAACTAAGTCAAGAAAGAAAGAGCCTAAAATCTAACTATGGTGCTCATACAGGGGTGACACCATTAGACCAGATTAAATGTAGGGCTTCTGTTTTTGTGACTCTTTATGCTATGAAAAAGCCCAACATTCAATAATATTAGCAGTCTAAGGCTCACAAGTATTTTTCTATTTTTAGGGTGCCAAGTAACGCTCTTTGCCATCAGATAAATTATCTCTCCTATGGTAAGATTGGCGAAAGGATTATTTGATGTCAAGATACCAAAATGACTACCATCTAGTACTAAAAAAAAGATACCAAAATGACTTAGAAATAACGGCCTAACTTTACTTAATTGTATAATAGGTGTTTTTAAATGTTACATGTGAATAACTCCAATAAGTGAAAAGACAATAAAATTAATGAAAGGGGATATCTGTATGTGAGGCTCTTGTTAGGAAATGCATCTAGATTAAACAATGGCTTTGGAGCATATTTCTGATAGGGGAGAAAGTTTTGTTTAATGTATATGCTAAGATGAGACTTGGTGGTTTTCTTTCTCATAACAATCACTTTAGTTACTACGATTTGATTTGAACAGCAGATTTAGATAATCACACACAGGAAAGATGGGCGACTTTAATAACAAAAATAATACAACATGGGCAAGCGTCGCAGCAAGCGGTGCGCTTAAAGGTGCAACTAAGGGCAAGAAACGCCCTGGAGGGGGACCAGGAACCCAAGCCATTAAAAAATTGCAAACTCAGACACCGTCTGGGTTTATGGTATTTACTGTAAAGCACGCGCAATACATGTAAATTCAATTCAATCAACCTTTGTCAAAGGTGGAACATGGGATCAGACTCTTCCTTGGGGATGAGTCACCAACCCTGTGGGAGAAAACATGTGAGGCACAGCCCTCACTTTTCCCTCACGTGGTGTATGTAGCCACCAACAACATGGGCCGCAGCTGGATTGATATTGGTTTTGAAACAGCTGATGAAGCCAATGCCGCAGCAAAAGTCTGTGTGGAAATTGCCCTCCCTGAGGGCAAAAAAATTGTGCACACCGGGCACACCAGATGAAACAAAGCAAAAACTTTGTTCATCTCTTTTGAATCGCTCCCCACCAACCTTCCTCATAAGGTAATTGAGGAGGAGCTCCGCAAAGGTCTTGTGGCCTATGGAGAAATCCAACAACTCAAATTACAGCGATTTTGCTTAATGCCCGACCTGTGCACAGGCAAAGCTATCGCAGTAATCAACCCCTTCCCAGAAGTGGAAGAGGATTTATCCAGAATTCCTTGTGCAGCAGAATTTCACTTTGCAGATGGGGGCCAGTTGGCTGCATTCTGAGTTACACCAGAACGCACACTGCTCTTTTGCAACCACTGTGGCTCACTGGGCCACAAGGAACATGCATGCCCTGTAAAAGAGGGCTTAAAGGAAAATGATCTTTGTGAAGAAGCTATGGATGAAGATAATGAAAACTTCGCCAAAATGACTGATGGCCACCACCCATTCCGCTGGGGTGAAGATGGACTATACTCCATCATGGACCCAGTACAAGTAAACAGCGTAAAGCAGCACAAAAAGCCCACAAGAGAGCAGCGGCTGAAGCAGTGGCACACGCGGAATCCGCCATTAACCACGGACAAATTCAGGAAAATATTTCAGATATTCACTAGACCAACCAATCAGAACAATATGCCCAGGTCGAAAATTTTCACAGTAACCAGACTGAGCCACAAAGCGTCATCAGTCATGCACATACTGAGGAACAATGCAACCACAATATGGGTAAAAATGCGGTGCACAATGCAACAAAGTTGAACCTCAAAAATATAAATCCAATCAACAACCCACATCAAATCAACATTAGACCTGTGCAGGAAAAGTTGATGCAAATGCAAAAAACTGCAATTCCCTTGAATCATTGGGTCAGATCAAGGGAACCAACAATGGCAGTGAAAGAGTTGGAGTACAGACGTGGAGCATGGCCAAAATGAGCCGCGGTGGGATAGGACCAGAGGGTCCTCCTAACCGCTCCTAAGGCGCCGCAGGCACCTCAGTGTCAATAGGGATGTTAAATATCGCAGGAGCCAGGGCTCATACATCCCAAGCCAAAAGCTGGCATTCCTGCAAAAACCTCTTGTAGACATCTTGGCCATCCAAGAAACCCACTGCCTACAAGGGGAAGAAGAATCCTGGTCAACCAGGGTCGCACCATCACAATCAGTATGGACGTCTCACTGTGGGGTGATAGTCCAAAACAACAAAAAATTTAAAATTACAAATTCATCATCACACTTGCACGGTCAAGTCCTGGTAGCAACAATCACATGCCAAGATGAAATAATTTCGTTAGCATGTATCTACGCACCGTGCACTGCAACTGAGAGAAAAAAAAATTTTGAAAAAATTTCTACCCTCACCCTCCCACCAGATATCATCATGTTAGGCAATTTCAACTGCTGGGATAACCCCAATACAGATCGATGGCCTAATCCAAGGGGATACCCACCTGGGCACATTGAATATCGCACAATGAAGGCATCTCTTGGCTTACAGGATGATCTTCCTCCCAATTCACCAATCCTTCCCCATATGATAAGACCCAACATACATGAGGGACTGCTCATATCAATGAGTCGTATTGACCACATCCTCATCCCACAATCCCACCACTCAAGAATCTCCAAATTTACAACAAAAAAATTCAATTTTTTTGATCACCAATTAGTTATGGTGCAGTTAGCGCCAACCCAATCCTACACACAGGTGTCGCCTTGGAGAAAGATTCACCCAGAAAATATAAGATTGCCTGAGATATCTGACTGGGTTGAAAACAAGGCTACAAACCCAGAATTCACAACCCCATTCACTTCAGATCCCATCAGAACATGGAAAATTTTATAAAAGATTTAATTAACAAAACCTGACATAATGCATCACGCAGTACACCGCGGACACAGCCACAATCAAGCTTACCTTGGCAGAACTAGACCACCTGGAAATAAATACTCCGAGATCTGGCTATAGCCCTAATTGGGGATGCAAATGAGCAGAAATTTCAGACCGACTTAACAATCTCATCTTTGAACACCAACACAGAATCAAAGTATCAAACAAAGGTAAGTTCATAAAGGAAGGTGAAACCTGTTTGACATACTTTTTCCGCCAATTCCACTCCCACGGTTACCAGCCCACATGCACACAGGTCTGCAAGACCAACGGCACCGTGGCAACTGACCCTGAGGAGGTCAAAGTGGAAGTACACCACTACTATGCCGAATTATATCGCGATATGCCAACAGATCCACAAAAAATTAAAGAATTTATTCAAACTTCCAAGATACAAAGTACACCACCAAATTACAATATACTATCCCTTATCACACAGGAGGAGCTTTGGGAAACAATTCGCGGTGCACCACGTAGGAAATGCCCAGGGCCTGATGGGATAACCTACGAATTTTACAAAAAATATTTTTCAACAAATCGCCCCCCTCCTATTGACGTCAATGAACCAGAGTTTGTTGGAAACACGCCTATCACCAGGAGGCCATGAACCCTACGTTATAATCTTGTATAAAATTGGTGTCAAGTTGGACCTGGCCAACTGGCGCCCAATTGCACTCTCCAACACTGACACAAAAATTTTAACAAAAATTCTAGCAGCTAGATTAGGCGCAATTGCATCTGACGCCCTATCACCCAACCAGTTTGGGTTTATACCAGGGCGTTCAATCTGGAACAACATACACCCTGTTGCAAACATTTGCCAATTCAAAGCAACTGGTGCCCTGGTCTTCTTGGATCAGGAAAAGGCGTATGACCGTGTTAGCTGGCCATACCTAAAAGAATGTCTACATGCCTTCAAACTCCCACCAAGATTCATAAAATGGGCGATGCTCCTAAAAGAATCTGCAACCATGGCTGTATGCGGCCCTGGATTCCTAACAAACTATATCAAACCACATAGAGGGCTCAAACAAGGGGATCCCCTAAGCCCACTGCTATATAATTTCAGCTTTGACCGCTCCTCTGAGTAACTGACTCACGTCTCATGGGGATAACCGCACAAAAACAACCAACAGTCAAGATACTGGCCTTTGCAGATGACTGCATAGCAGGTATAGCAAACAATGAAGATGCCCAACAGCTGGAACACACTCTAGAGGAATACTCTAAGGTGAGCAATGCATCGCTCAACAAGAGGAAGACAGAAATCATCCTCTTAGGCAAATACACAAACAATTGGGCCACAACATCAGATCCTCATACCAACACTCGAAGAAAAAAACCCAATTATTTTACCCTTTGCAACACCTCCCACCACCACTCCTGTCCGACACCTTGGTATCTGGCTAGAATCAGGTAATATGCTAACGAGACAATGAAAAGTAACCTGTTACAACGGGTATCCAAACGCGTCGCCTCCCTCAAGGGAAGAACCCCAGATTTACAGGGCGAGTTACAGTTGCTAACTCGCTCATCATCCCAATACTATGGTACCTGGCCCACACGATTGCTTTCTCACCTAGCTTTATAACTTCAATTCGCGCGCTTATCCAGGGCTGGCTGTGGCCTGGCTCTCACCCTCCTATACGGATGGAAACACTATTTGGCACACGCTCAAGAGGAGTCATGGGACTAATAGATTTTAAGAGCCATGCCAATCACATCCTAGGTACCCAGATAAAGGAAATCCTTGCTCCAGACCTCCCGCAACAACATTGGTCCAGAGCAGCAAGGACTAACTTTGCACAGGCGCTCAAATTAACCAACCCACATAGTCCACCCAGACTACTTTCATACCTTGCCAAGCACCCTACTGCAACGGGTCCGCATGGAACCTCCCCTCATTTCAAAAATATCCTCCAAACTATCCGCCATATGGGATGGACCATAAAGAACATGGAACTATACAGGGAAGGGGACGACCCAGCCCCCAATTCAAATTAAGAAACCCAGAAAAGCACCCCCAGAGGGATATGCTCGCAAACAACCCCAAGCATAGCTAGGATAGAATACCTAGATATGCTGGACATTCCTTATGATTCAACCACACAGAAAGCAATGTAGAAAATGACACACCACCCACTCCTACAACCAAGGATAAGAGCAAAATCCTGGCGCTGCTTGAGAAGGACCTATAGGACGGCGGACCACTCCAACTCCCTCTACAAAACATGTGCAGTATGTGGAGGGGAGGGATCCCTACATCACCACCTAGAAACATGCCCCCCAACCAAAGCTATATGGCAGGAAGTTGCACGCCTGCTCAAGATTCAAAACGAACAGGAATTATCGATATCAAAGAGTATCTTCGCGCTCCAAATCGAGTCACCAATCCCATCTACCCTCCGCTCCCTAATAATACCCATTGCAATGTGGACAATACACACAATTGCATTAGATGCATTCAAGGGCTGGTCCCAACCATTCATGGGATTATTAACAGATTCCACGTCCACTTACTGGAGCACTTCCAAGCCTGGCTCTATGGATATATGAGACCAAAACAAAAAGCGCTCATAGAATCATGGTTCCCACTCTGGTTCCTCCACACAGACCCTTTCCTTCACACCTGCTCCATAGCAGGGATTACCCCCTCGGAGTAGTGCACCAACCCCCATACCTGGCAGTCCCGGTGGCAACAGGGGTAACTTGAGTACCCTGGGGTGCCCAATTTTTATATCTCTTAGTTATTCTCTTAGTTTCACATATATTAGGTAATGTCTGTCCCCTGGTCAGCTTACCTTGGTTAAATGAAAAAAGATGAGACTTGGTATCACTAAGGATTACTGTTGGGCAGATCCTTCATATTTATTCCTTTGCGGGTACATCTTAAAGACTGCCTCATGTGGCACCTAGTGTAAAGTCGGCTGACATTTTAATGATCCATTAATTTGATTAAGCTGAATTTCATCTTAGGGTATTTTGGGCTCAAATTGGTCCAATGGAATTTTCCTAGTATTAAATTGAGCCTTACCAATAATTATTTTGCATAAGATTAAGCAATGAATTTCTCTAACCCCCTTTTTGGTCTAAGAGTCATCTTTCTCATGGGATTTGATTGGTAATTACTCTTCCCATAATGTCCAGTATTCCTATATCTTTTTCACCCCTTAAAGAATATTAGCAAGGGAGTACAGACGTAGGAAATGGCTATGTATATGTTTGATACATTTTCCAGTTTCTAAAGACTTGATTGAGTAATAATCTCTGCATTTTTAGACTATAGAGTATGGGCTCATCCCATATGAAATATATTGTTCTCCTTTGGGCGTTATATATTTATGATTTACATCACTAAATCTGAAATCTTAAATAGACTTACGGTTGTTGAGATGTATCTGTTGCTTGAATTTCTATCATAACTGTTTTGGCTAGTTTTTCCATTGCTTCTAATTAAAGTTTAATAATTTCTTGGCTATTTTCTTAGCAATTTTTCAGCCTCTTTGATGCTATCAATTTTAACTTCTCAGGCTAATAGTGTCATGGAAGAAGTAAATGAAATTTAACCTGGCCTGCTAGTTAGGGTGCTTGAGCGCCCAGAAAGCAACATATAATTCTGGGGTATTGACATTCAAATGAACTGGTAGCAGGTGGTGAAAGAAGTGATTAGGGAGTGGCAATTGGCGACCACCGTCACCACCATATCTAATAGTTCTAAGCTATGGACGCCGTGGTGGCAGTGGATTCCGCCGCACTCAACTCTTTGAAACCCAAAGAAGGCCCTGAATGTGATGAGATGCCACTGGGTGAGGAGCGCGCAGAGAGGACATTAAACCTTGAACAGGGTGAATTACAATCTACAATAAGAAAGGGACGTCTTGACGCCAGAGTGCATCCACCAATAGGAACATCCCCCCAAGGTCACTAACTCAGTAACCCCATTCAATGAGGTTAGGCATCAGATTCATACTAATGGCCACTAAGGTCCGTCATTGTTCAACCCTGGGAACATGGTTCTGGGTAGTAGTTGTGACAGAAAAAGGAAAAAAAAATTTAATACCTGGAAAATTGGCTGAAAATAAATTTGTTTAATGTTAAACAAAAATATTGTGAATCAACTAACAACTGTACCAGTGAGGGATGGTCAACTCAAGGCCTTGGGGCCTACGGATTAATGGGAATGCATAGATGGAGGTATCGTGATCCCAACTGATTTCAGCGGAATAAATGTAGCACCTAACTTGATGCTGAATTGACTTCCACTGCTTAGTCAATACTAGCTTGATTTACTTTACCAACTTTTTCCTCTCACCACGATTCCACTTGGTAGATTAATGACACTTTTGACATGGAATCCATAGGTATGTAATTTTTTACAAGCACGTTTTGCAAAAATTGACTGTTATGTTTCAAATGTACTTTTGGCATACCACTATCTCACAAACCGCTCAACCAATCCCAGAAAACCAGGTGTCAGGTGATCGAGTCACTTGGCCCCCTTCCACCAATAGTACTGAAAATTTTTACAACTGACTTCAGTTGCCTCTAAGCTTTGTCTGCGTGAGGGTGTTTTTGCGCCAAAAATTTCTAAATTGCTCCACTAAAACTTAAATATCTTGGGAACTACAAGTCCAATCACAAAAACTTTTTCATTCTCGTTGCAAACACTTTTGCAACCTATTAAATTCAAGACTAAATCTAGTTTGATAATCTCACAGAGGAGATTAGTCTGCGCCCATGTCAGGGAGCAGTTGGGCAAGAAAGGTAAGAGGAGCAGGCGGAAGGCCCGCGGCCTCCAACATTCGAAAACGCCCCAGAGAATCTGGCAGAATAGACAAAAATCTCAAAAAACTGGCGGTCACAATTTCCCTGGAGATACTCGTGTGGCAAGCATGATGCAACCAGTACATCAACACGTTACACTCCCAGCCACTTTCATTGGTGGAATTCGGAGTCCATGTGTATCTGGACATCCAAAAAACGGCCTTATGGGAAAAATTTTATGAAGATGTACACAAAATTTTCCCCACCGCGGTGTACGTTGCACCTCACTCCATGTCGTGTAGCTGGCTGGACCTAGGTTTTGAAAGCAAAATAGCAGCAGATGAGGCTGCAGCAGTGCGCATAGTGGTCGACCTCCCTGAAGGGCAATGGGTCATCAAAACCAAATGCACCAGATGGACAAAATCAAACCAAATTTTCCTCACGTTTGTATTTTGCCTACTATGGTAAAACGTGAAATTTTGGAGCAACACCTGAAAGATGGTCTCGCCATATATGGCGAAATACAATCTTTCAAAATGCAACGCTTCACGCTGATGCCACACCTGTGCACCGGCAAAGCCATCGCAGTTCTGACCCCAACTGAGGAGATTGCGAAGGACCTAACCCAGATCCCGCACTCCACCTTTATTGACATTGCAGGGCACACCACCCACCCATTCCAGGTAACCGTGGACAGCGCGCCCCCCATTTGCACCCACTGTGACGCGTTCGGCCATAAGGCACACGCGTGCCCCATTAAAGAGGGCGTTACATTCCAAGAGCACCCCTCAGTGGCCATGGCCAGCGGAGAGGCGCACTACGAACCAACCGCAAGCACCAAAGAGGCTTTCCCGTGGGGAGCACAAGGCTGCTACCTATTGGTAAAGCCCATCTCCCCGCAGGAGCGGAAGAAGGCCAAGCAGGCTCGTAGGGCTGCAGCCAAGAAAGCGGCCAAGGCCACCATCACCATCCCACACTCACAATGCCAGGAGGACATGGAGACCTTCGCAGTAGAAGCGACTTGGGAATCCATCATCCAATTAGATTGGGAAGCCCATGCTGAGCGGGCCACTCAATCCAAGGATCCAATGGGAGATTTGAACTCACCCAATCGCTGCACCCAAGCTCTGGTCAAAACTGACTTGGGACCTATACCAACTGAAAAATTTTTTTTGACCTGCTCGATGGTGCACTGAACTCATCCGCACTGCAAAAAAATTGTCTGACGTCAGGAAAACAAAAGGCAAAGGCCAAAGCCAACGCGACTCTTTCTGCAAAAATTAACAAAAACCCTGATAGCGTTGCTGCTAACACCCGTGCTGCTGTGAAAGCCCATGGGGACCTTGAAGAGGCTGGTGGGCCCGGGGGCCCACCCCCTCACACCTAAGGTGCAATGGGGGAAACCTTCACTCTAGGGACATTGAATATTGCCAGACTCAAGGCCTCCCCATCCTGGGCTAGGAAACTGAGTTTTTTACAACACAATTTACCCGTGGATATCCTAGCCATCTAGGAGTCCCACTGTCCACGAGGTTCCAAGGAAGCTTGGAAAACAATGCTCCTCCCAACCCTATCCTTTTGGTCAAAGCACTGTGGGGTGCTAATTCAGAAAAATAATTTTTTCAAATTCACATCCTCATAAACATTCCTAAATGGCTGAGTGCTTGTCGTCACCTTCTCGTGGGCTGATGTTGCACACGCAATTGTCAACATCTATGCCCCAAATGGTGCACACAAGCATCGGTAATTTTTCTCATTGGTCAAATCCCTCCTGCTACCCCCTGATTCTTTCCTAGTTGGTGACATGAATTGTTGGCTAACCTCACCAACGGACTGGTGGCCTCCCTCACCCCACACCCCACAAAAACACGTAGAACTACGCATTCTAAAAGCCACCCTTGGGTTAATGGATGCGCTGCCACAACATGCCCCACTGCTCGAAAACAAGATGTGTCCCCAAGTCCACAATGGCCAATTAAGGTCCATGACCCACATCGACCTTATCCTAACGCCAGCGAAATTCCAACCCCACATCTCCCACTTCAAAACAACAAAAATGGAATTCTCTGACAGCCGACTGGTCTTGATAACCTACCACTTACCCGTCACAGTTGCAAAGGCCCCACATTGGTGCAAAATCTGCCCCCCAAGCACACGTCGCCAGGATTTTCTACGTGGGTGGATGAGACAACTTTGGCAAAATTGTTTGTTGCACCATTTTGCATGACCCCATTTCCACATGGGCAACTTTCAAAGAGGACAACATCTTCCACTATCACCATCTCTCCTCCAGATGCTCACGAGCCACATCGGTGGTTATCTCGCGCGCTCTGGCAGAATTGGCCCACTTGGAGTCCAACATTCCAGCCACAGGATACAGCCCTGCATGGGGCCGGAAGTGGGTGGAGGCAGCCACCCACCTCAACACACTTGAAAGGCAACACAAACATCAGGTTTGTGTCCAATACAGGGCCACATGCATCACTAAAGGTGACAAGTGCACCGCATACTTCTTTAAAAAAAATTTTGCACCACGCCAGAGCGTGGCCTGCACACAGGTGTGAAGATCAGATAATTCCATTTTGGACACACCAGCCAAAGTGGCAATCGAAATGCAAAAATATTACTCCAAGTTATACCAAGCCAAAACAATTCAGCCAGCCAAAATGGCAGAATTTCTCAACCGAGCTCATATCCACACCATTTTATGATACCCAGAAATAATGAATTTAATTACTCCGAACGAATTATGGACAGCCATTCGCGGTGCACCAAACTGAAAATGCCCAGGCCCAGATGGCATTCCATATGAGTTCTACAAAAAATATTTCAAACATATATCCCCATTGCTGCTAGCCTCACTTAACCAAAGACTGTTAAATGCGCCTCCTACCAGGAGGACATGAAACCTTTACTGTCACACTCTTCAAGAAAGGGGATAAGCTTGACTTAGCCAACTGGCGCCCCATTTCTCTAACAAACACGGACACCAAAATTTTAACAAAAATTATGGTTAACCATTTAGGGACTGTAGCATCTGCCACCATCTCCCCAGAACAATTTGGTTTCATCCCCAGAAGGTCAATTTGGGATAACGTGCACTCCGTGGCTAATGCATGTCAGTCCACAGCCTCTGGGGCACTGGTATTTTTGGACCAACAAAAGGCCTATGATAGAGTAAACTGGGAATACCTAAGGGCATGCCTCCATCAATTCCGCCTACCCCCCCACTTCATAAACTGGGTAATGCTGCTTACGGAATCTGCGACAATGGCAGTGCGTGGCCCAGGCTTCCTAATGGAAGTAGTCCGCCCTCAAAGGGGCTTACGACAAGGGGACCCCTTCAGCCCACTCTTATACAACTTCTGCCTTGACCCACTACTGCGAAATGTGAATGCCCAACTCACTGGGGTCCATGTGCCAGGCCAAACCCCAGTCAAGATAATGGCATTTGCAGATGATTGCGTGGTGGGGGTGTCTAATAACAAAGATACACACGCGCTTGAAGCCCTCATCCAGGAATATTCCCGGGTAAGCAACGCGGCACTGAACGCCTACAAGACTGAAATCATCCTCCTTGGTTGGTTTCAGAACTGCTGGGCCCCAGCAACTAGTTCCCAACCTGGCCCATCTGCTCGCCCACGTCCACGCCTTACTAACTCAACACACACCGCTCCACTGGTGCTCCCCTTCATGCCACGTCCTACCATAGGACCGGTGCGCCATCTGGGCGTGTGGATAGAGGCAGGCGGATATGCGTCAGCAGTAATGGAGTGCCGCATACTGGACAACGTGACGAAGTGAATCGCCTCTCTCAGAGACCACCCTACTATCTTACTGGCAGGGTTGTTCTTGCCAACTCTATGATCCTATCCAAAGTCTGGTTTGGAGCCCACGCCATCCCCTTCTCCCCAAGCTTCTTCAAATCCCTGTATGCTTTGCTGCAAGAATGGCTTTGGTCAGGCCGCCCTCCACCAGTACGGCTAGAGGTCATGTTTGGCCCTCATCATCAAGGTGGCATGGGCCTGCTTGACTTCAAAGCCCATGCTGCCAAGATCCTGGGCACCTGGATCGTGGCTGTCACCACTCCTACACTCCCATCCCAACACCGGCCCCGCGCGGCCCAATCCAACTTCTCCTGAGCCTTGGGCTTCATCAATCCATCAAACCCCTACTCCCTTATGAAATACCTCGCATCACACACATCGGCCACAGGTCCTCACGGGACTAAAACCCACTACAAACGAATCCTACTCTCCATGCGAAGCACAGAGTGGAGAATTCGTATTAGCGGACATACAACCTGAAGAGGCCGCCCCTATCCTCAGTTCACACAAGAGGTACAGGGGCTACCCATCCATGATGGCGTGATCCCCATTCGACCCCATGTCCTATCCAGGGTGGACTACCTGGACATGATGGACATCCCTTATTCCACTGAGACCCAAAAGACTATCTGGAAATACGCACACCATCCTCTGTTGCAGCCTCAAGTCTGCTCCCATGTGTGGCGCTGCCTGAGGCGGGTGTATCATACAGCTGAGCGCTCTAACGCTTTACACTCATCCTGTGTCATGTGTGGCCAGTACAGAACGCTGTTCCACCGCCTGGAGAAGTGCCCCACCTCTAAAGTGATATGGCGCGAAGTTCAACGTCTGCTGGGCCAGGATCAAACGCATCCCTTCAGTCTGTCAAGAGATATGTTTGCTTCATCAATGGCCTCCCCCTTCCACCCTCCCTCCATGCTCTGGTGGTTGCAATCGCCATGTGGACTATCCACACGATTGTCTTGGATGCCATCGCTGGCTCCATCCCCACCCTCCCAGAAGCTGTCCACAGATTCCAGTCTCATTTGGTGGGCCACTTTCAAGTGTGGATGTTTGGATACCTCCAACCGCGTCGCCGACAGCTGGTCTCCTCCTGGTTCCCAGTCTGGTTCATCAAATCAGACCCCTTCCTCCACACGTGCTCAATAGTGGCTACAGACCCTTCACACGTTCCCTCCCCCCATAAGTGGCGTTCGCGCTGGCAACAAGAGATAGCATCGCTTCTCTGTGGAGCCTCCCCTGGTACTAACTTTGTCTTTCCTGAGACATATTTGGAAGTGTTCGTCCCATGGTTGGCCTTCCCCACAATAAATTTAAAATACAAGTCCGATCACAAAAATACAAAACAAATTGTGATTCTCTGAACTAAATCTCTTCAATAACACTAATTCCGAGTACCAGAAGCACTCACAGAAAATAACAGCATTTGAACTCAAAAATTTGAAATGCCTCAACCTAAAAATCATAATAACACTTGAACTAAAAATTTCAAACCAAAAACTGGCAAATACTATTCAGAGCGTCAACAGGCCTATTGTTTGAGACTAAAATCAAGAAATCGGCTGAGAACTTAGATATTGGCAACCATTTGAAGATTGATGAAACCCAATAGCGCCCAAGCAGCCCACATCTCCGATACCTGGGTCATATGGCATGCCCCCAAAGTGACTCAAATTGAGTGTACAGTTAGCTAGCAAGAAAACAGACAATGAGAACATTAAAAAATTGTGCTTTGACAACTTTTTAACAAACCCTTCATTCCTTCCCAAAGCACAAGTCTGCCCATGATTCCATCTCTACTGGTAGTTCCACAACTACCAGGTTTAATTTTTTTAGCATGCGACTGGTTGTGCCAATGGCTGGGCCGCATAGGCAAGGTCCCTATGGGTTTGAAGGAATGTATTGTCTTCAACCCCACTGGAGTTTGACCCCTCACTTGATCCAGAATTTTCGCCTTTTCAGTGAACCTAAAAAGTCTCTAGGATCTAGGTTCTTGCCATTTTCCTTTTTGATGCATCCTCATGCTTCTACAACATCTACAAACACAACCCCTGATCCTCTGGAGAAGCTCTTTTACGGTAATATATGGGGAAAGGGGGCAATTTTGAGTGGGTACACCAACACCCACCTCTCACCCACCACACAAAACAAATTACCCTGGGTCATGAGGTAGATGGCCACTTTCTTTATCCTTTTTATGAAAAAAGGAAGTTCATTATGATCAATGCACATGGGGTGCTCCCCCAGACTTAAAAATAGAGCCAAGATGCTAGATTCTCCTCTGTATAAGGCCTTGAAGGAAGACATATTAATGATACTATGAAATCTTATCCTGTAAGCCATCAACGCACTTGGGAAATATTATTCCCGGTGTAATGGCTTGGTAGTACCATATTACATTATATTGAAACTAAAGTATCATTCTCACTTTCTAAATTCTGATTTGTTAATGGGTTGTTAGGCGCTGAGAAAATTTGCTAAATTCCATGCTTGTAGATAAGATTCTAAAAGAACTTGAAGTAAAGGGTATCATTATTGTATTGCAGTATCTGCAGCCAACCATGCTTAGTAAATATATATTGATATAGAAATCTAGTGGTAGCCTTGGCGGTATGCATGGGAATGGCAATTGCTTTGAATAACTTTGTAAAATGATTACTCCCTACAAGAATATATCAAACTCCTCCTGTATATTTAGGAAATGGACCTATGTTTTCTAAACTGATGGTATGGAAAGGCTGCTGTGGGGTTATTGGCTGATAATTGCATTTGGCCTTATGGGAAGCTTTTTTGACAAGTCATGCAAGCGCTTTAGACTTTCGCTACAGATTCCAGTATTCCTTCTCCAGTATTTTCCTTTATCCGCTAGTGAGTTTTCTGGATTCTCCATGTCCTAAGGTATTGTGAGCTTCCATATAGCTGGTACCCATTCTGAAGGTCACAATTAAGGGAACTAATCATTATTGATTTCTTTGTATAATAATCCTTATAAAACTTTAGTTTATTATGAGTGTCATTCCAAATAGCTTTACAACTTGTTCATATTCTCCACTAAGAGCCTAGCTTCATGAGTAAGTCATGTAACAATTCAGCTTCTTTGTTGTCTAAATGTAGTAGGGGCAATCTGGTCAGTCCATCTACATTCATGTGCTTCATCTCAGTTCTATAGAAGATAATCATGTTAAAGTTCTGAAGTTTGAGAGCCCATCATGGTAGTCTTCCTGTCAAATTTTTCGTTTTTCAGCCACTTTAAAATAGAATGGTTTGTAAAAACTGTAATGTTTTCACTGAACAAGAAGGGCCAGAAAATTTTATTGAAAGTAGAACATCTAGGCTTTCTTTCTCCATTACTATATATCTTATCTCAGATTTTAGAAGCGTTTTTCTGTAATAAGACACTGGGGTTGCCAATGCTTTCATCGTCCAGTTGGGAAAGGATAGCCCCTAAAGCTAATTCAGAGGCATATGTAATAAGGATGAATGTCTTCTCATAGTCTGTACATCATAAATTTTTTCTTTGTAAAGTCCTCCGTTATCTCAAAAGCAGTCTTTTGTTCTATTTCCAAAACAAAAGGAGTATTTTTGGTAGTTAAACGGATAAAAGGTTTGGTGAGGTGAGTGAAATAAGAGATAAATTGATGATATTATCCCATCATTACTTGAGATAACTGTATATCGCTTAGGCTCTTTGGCTCAGGCTTCTAGAAGATCGCTCAACTTTTAGTGTAAAAGGGTTATTCCTTCCCGCAATATGCTGCATCCTAAAAATTCTCAATTCCTGTTGGAAGAAGGTACAATTTGCAGGCTTTAGTTTGATGTGGGTTTCTATGAGCCATTAAAACTTACTTGAAGTGGTCTAGATACTTAATAAAGGTTTTTGAGACAAAGTTATGTTATCTAGCTAGGTGATCATGCAGCTTAGCTTGAGATATTGCATGATGTGATACATCGCCTTTTGATATGAGGTGGGGGTATTGCATAATCCTTGAGGGAGCTGAGTAGGTAAAAAATCCTTCTGCGCTTATCAACGCACATTTTTCTTAGTCCTATGGTGATAAAATTCATCTGCCAATAGCCACCGGTGAGGTCCATCGTGAAGAAAAGTTGAGCTGGATAGTCAGGGCAGAGCATCACCATTTATGAATTAGGATAGCTGTCACTATTAGTGAGGATGTTGAGCTTCCTGTAGTCCATCACTATTCAGTGACAACAATTTTTTTAAGTAACAGCGGGGACAAACATGGACTCTTAGAGGGCACAAGTAAGCCAAAAAAGATTATTTCTTGAGCTCAGTCTTCGTATATTGATTCTCTACCTTTAACTTCCTACATGGCTTTAATTGAATAAGTGTTGAGTCTCCTACATCAATACTACATGTGCAGATTTTCATGTGACCATAGTCAACATCTGATGCAGAGAAAGATCTGATAGTCTATATGTAAATACTGCAATTTCTCAATTTACTCTAAATTTAACTTGTCAGCTATCAACTAGAAGGATACTGAAAATAATGCTAATGGTGAGTAGGGAAAAAATCAAGGTGAGTACCAAGTAAATGTACCTTGTCAATTTCATCAATGGGAAGTAATTTCCCTTTCTCAATCTCTTAATGTTTTTAATAAGATATCTTGGTTTTTAGGACTTCAAGTAAAATCACAATATGCTGGAATAGGACAAATCAAGGACTCTGTTAAAAACCTTGGCTTAAACCAACTAACTCTATAGGCAATAGTAGTATGTAACAAGCAAATTGGGTTATACTCAGGTATTTTTGGTAGAAACAACTATTTGTTTTATGGCTTAAATTTTACATTATTAGTGGCATAAAATAGCATGCCTTCTGCTGAATATACTGAGTCAAGTAGAATTTTCATGGTTCTTCCAAAGTAGAATATCGAAAAGGTAAAGAGTAAACAGTATACTTGACCATAAAAGAGTAATCCTTTTTTGTCGATGTCTTTGATATGCAGTAAAGGGGAATTCATAGTCAGGGAATGATAAATACCTTCCTTCAGTTTGATGACTCCTTCGTTTTGATCATAAACTTCATCCTGATAAGTATACCATATTGGCTACTGTACAGAGCAACTGTGGGAGCTGAGGAGCTAGCATGCTAACTTGTATTGGCATAAAATGAATATGCACCTATCGCATTAATATTGTTCAGAACAACAGTGCTGTATTATTAAGTGTATTTGAGGTCAAGAGAGATATTGATCTGCTTGAAGAGTCGGGATGAGACAACAATGATAGGTGATCATTAATTCAAGATATAAATAATTTTTACCTTCTAAATTTTCACTGTAACCTTGGTAATGGTTCTTACAAACTTCAATGGGAGGGCTAGCACCTCTTTAAGGCGGAACGTTGCATTGAGCTTTTGAAAAGTCATAAGATACGTAATATTGATCTTCAGTAGACTATAAATGCTCAATATGGGTCAGATTAACACGCAATCTTTTAATTAGCATCACTGGCTGTATTAGAATTATGGTACAACCAATAATTGAACTGAGGTAATTGCCTAGGGAACCTGAGAGTCATCAATTTTTTCAGCATTCAAGAAGCCTGGAATGGCGAGCTCAGTGGATGAACCTAAAACACAATAAATTGCGCATTATAACCTCATTTATAGTTGTTACCAGATTCATTTCCAATGCATGCGAGATGAGAAATTGCAATGTTTAACTTTAAGGTACTTTTGGTTAGTTGGATTAATAGGTACTTGACCCTAAGCTGGCCTTTTTTTTCTGCTTCTCAAGGTCAAGGTTTTTAAAAATACATATCCTCATAAGCTTATCCTTATTGAAGTAGTTACATCTTGGGTTCACCTCCTTCTTAGGCTTCACTTCCTCCACAGTATACAATTGGGGCTTTGTGGAGCCTTTCAGGAGGATTTTGGCTTGTGTTATTTCAACCACATTGAGCAAAGCTTATGTAATATCTAAGATTGAATGAAGCTTCATTCTACAGAATGACGTGCGTGGCTAAGTTGGGGTTATTATGTAAAGCAGCAACATCGGCAGCTAAGGAATTATCCAATGTAAGCATCTTCAAAGTGAACTGCACTTGGACATTAATAAAAGTGATTATCAAATTGAGCCAGGGTTTTATTTTGGCATAGCGCGATTATCATGAAAGCCTGTTTCTACATAATACTGCTTTGTTTGGACCTGAATTACTTTACTAGTGCTTACTTCAATTCGCTCCAGGTATGCAATCATCAATATGAGGCACCTTAACCTATTGAGCTATATGGCTTAACAAAATAAAATGTTTATACTTTTAATGATCAGTTGAACCTTCAATCATAACTTCATAGACGTAAGGTATGATGTGATACACACTTCTCCCGTTGTAAACTTGCCTTTAACATAGGCTTAAAGGTAGTAGCCTCCAATCCTGAGATGACATGTACTCTGGGGGTTTCAGATTTAGTAATTTCAGTTCTTTCGTCACATTGCTCAAGTTTTTGGTATATGTTGACATAATTAAACGAGTAGAAGATGAAATGTTGCTTCATCTTCACCAGGGTAAGTCTTAGCGTAACATCCAAAAAATTAATCTTCATAAAAGAAAAAATATTAATAACCAAGTTCTTAACGCTGATATTTAGATCATGAATTGTTGGCAAACGGATAAACTTTAAGAAAGCAAAAGTTTCTTCTTATCCTCTAGCACTTCAACAAGCCAATTCAAGTACTCCTTTTCTCCTTGCATTCAGAGCACTGAGGAGGCTTATAAGTATTGGCTTTCAGCTCTTTTGTGAAAGTGTCCAGCGTTTCTCAACTTCATTAAGGCGACAGTAGACTTGATTAAAGTCTTATTGACAGAATTGTAACTTTCATGTTGTTATCCAATTTGTTGAGTTGATTGGTAATAAAGAGAAAACACCTAAATTGCACAGGATGTCAGATCCTGTTTGTCATGGATCACTCAGGAAATAATATTTTTAGCTACTGATAGGTTAAGAGGCTCAATAGGGCCTCCAGCTCATCAATTTGCTGTAAGTTTTGCTCCAGCTGAGCCTTGATGAGGGTAATCTATTTTTCCTCCTGTTGATGGCTTGTATTTGATTAGGCTGTCATTTTTCCATGGGCTTCAATAATTTGTCTTTAAAACTCTTCAGTGAAGGAATCAAGTAGTCTTTTAGTATCTTTTTTGACTCCAAGATGCCTGTCAGATAATCGCTTTTCCAAACAGTAGTTTCCGCTTTTGTGCCAGACCAACCAGTATGGAGACTAGCTGACCTTTACTGTTTCGCCTTCATAGAAATACCAACCCCCTACAAGTCCACATACAACCCACCAACACAGCAGACCAACGACTTCGCCTTAGCCCCATGGTACCTCTTGGGTGTGCCCCAGAGAGTCTATCCCCAATACTGGGTGGTTATGGCACTTCTGCACTGCACCACCTTCATGACCAATTGCAAACCCATATTGGGTGTGCCCCGGTTAGTCCATCCACCATCCTGGGTGTCTATGGCATTCCCACGCTGCACCACCCTCAAGGCTGACAGCCAGCAGCACATTATCGCTGGTGGCCAGTTGGCCAGGTTCCCATTGGTTCCTTATAGGGCTGAGGTATGTGAATTGACAGCATTGGCCACTCTAGGCACATCACCCCGCGCCTACTTTGGGGATCTCCAGTCCCACCCCTATCCACTTTAGTGGCTCTTTCTACTTCAAATAATTAGGAAAATGGGAGAAAGAGAGATCTTTATTTGAAGGGAAGAATGACTATTGATACCTAGGCTACTGCGCCTATGAAAAACCCTTGGCCATCCAAGATGGAACCCAAACAATATACAGTCTTTTGTGGTAGCGATTCCCTCCCATTCCATTAATCCTAGTCACTAAACCTTAGGTCAACTCAACCTTAACATTAGTCGCTGGTCAGCTGTATATAAATTACTATTACTATAAATACTTCAAACATCCCCAGCATAAGTTGTCAATATTTTGAATTAGGCAGCAAATTCATAATTAGATGATTGGTAACGAATAATTAAGTTTTTTACCAGATAATTAATTCAATTGTCTACAATTTTGCAGTCTGTGCGAAACTAGGAATCCACCAAATTTAAACAATTAATGATTTATAAACATTGAATAATATTGAACTAGTAGATTAGCAGGCAATCACGCCCAACTAACCAACAACTCCAATTATGATATGGTTGGGAGTAATCCATTTGTTTAACTTCTGACAATGCCCTTTTAGAAAAAACCTTATAGCTTCCTCCACATACTTGATAACACCATAATCAATCGTCCCATTTGATTATGGAGCTGAATGATAGTAACAGTTTCCTTTAATCAAACAGAATATGTAAGCTACACTTTGTGATGCTAAATTAAATACCTGTTCAATGGCTATCTTTAAGGCCCCTTGAGTATTAATATGGTGGTGGAGTTCCTCTTTATTGACTTTTAGTAAATGCACAATATGATAGAATGCAGGGTGTACAAATCACAGAATATTGCAAGTTAGATTTGAACTTGATCCATAGCTCTCTGGGAGAGCACTGGATTTATATAGGTTCATGAGATTCCTGTCCATAGCTGATACCATTTCACAGCTGGCTCTTTCTCCTTTACTAAAATGACTCAAGGAAGTAAGTCTCAATCCCTTCATAGGAAATCCAAGTTAGATGATTAAATTAAGAAATCTCTATAGGATTCTCTTAGGCTTTTTCAAATGTAACTGTTGAGTAGTTGACTAGACCTATTTTCAGATACTTGATAGGGGCATAATAATGTTAACATTCTTAATTTACTATGGATCATATCAGATATAAGTGATTAAGGATCAGGAACATCCTACGCTTATGCAAAGCTTGGTATTCGCAGCCTATAAAATCCACTTAATAGTGTTCAACTATGATGACATGGGCCCAGAGGATTTGTTGGTTAAGTTGGACTTAATAATAGTCAGCTTGATGACTTAGGCACGTGGGCTTTGTTGGTCAATGTCAAAATTAGTTTTTAATGTCAATCATTTTTTCAATCAATTTAATGAAAAATTAGTGGTATGAATCACCTTGGTATGTGCTGCTGATTGTTTAGAAAAGCACCAATTCAGCTGTTTGCAGGTGCGTCAGAACACTGTATTGAGATACTAGGAATTTAACACTGACCCTGAGGCTGTGCAAGATGCCCCAAGTCGAAAGGACTTTAGACCCTCAGACAAACTATTACGTTTTTCTCTTGCCAAGTGCCATTAAAAATGTTGTCATGGGTAAGATGTGGCTAACATCGAACTTTATAATTTATCTCCAAGTTGATACTAATAAAGTGCAATCAGCTATTACCACATGTTCATAATTTAATCTATAAGCTTTTTTGTATTTAATACTTTAAATTGTATTAGTTTGAGACTTCAATTGGGATCAGAAGGATCAGGGCAGCGTGCCATTGTATAAGTAATGACAGAAGAATATGGATGCAAAGTGTTATTAATGAGTTATATTTTAACTATTGTCACCGTCAGGTCTTTTGTCATCATAAAATAGACGTTCAAAACTCCACTTCCACCACAGAAGAAGAACCAGTCATCCAAAGTAGGCCAAAAACTTCAAAGTGACAATGAGCAGCCTTCCTATTTAGTCATTTTCTTTACCATTTCTGCTGTGCACCCTGTTGGTGAAACCTAATATTCAGGTTAACTTCTATCTTGTGAACAATTAGGTGCAGATATCGTTAAGCATTGGCTGTGCCCCCTGTAGTGGGCACCAGTCTGTTGGGCTTCCTTTTTGAGCTCAATAGTTCTATGTCCTATAAACCTAATAGACAATAATTGAGGCCATATAAGATGTACAAAATTATATTTCACTATTATAAAGGGTGCAAAGTATCAGAAAATGTCTCATCAGCTAGGTATCTATACTATGGTAAGTACAGCGAAATGGACTTATTGAAATCAAAAAACAAAATGATATAAAATAGTGAAGTAACTTTATTGTAGAATAAACCAGGGGTTTTATATGTCATACTTAACAATACAACCCAAAAAGGTAAAGGATTAATAAAAGCAATAGAGGGGGATCCAGAAGGGAGGCTCTTGGTCAGGCGGTGCATTTTGTATTCTATAATGTTTTTGTAGCATATTTTAGATAATGTAATAATATTTGTTGATATTTCCAATTTTGATGAGACTAAGTATCACTAAGCTGATCATTAGTCAGATACTTGATTTTTACCTTATGCAGGCCCATCTTAATCCACTGCCTCAGGTGCCACATTTAGTAATAGTAGCCTGAGATTCCAATGATCTTCCATTTTGATTAGGCAGGATTTTATCCTGGGGTACTTTAGGCTCAAATTAATCCAATGAAATTTTTCTAGTATCATTTTGAGCCTTACCATCAATTTTTATGTGTGCATAACCAGGGTAGCTTCTTTAAAATCTTCTTGGGCCTAGGCATCATTTGGTTGTGAGAGTCAAATAGTCATTATTCTTCCCATCATGTTCATTATCCTGATATGTGACAATGGCAAACCCTTTAAACAATTATATGTTTATAATTAAACTAATATCATGATCAAGTTAGATATATAGAGCGTATTTCCTAAAATAATTTCATGCGGTCAACATTGATAATTAAAGTGAGGTGAGTGAAGCTTATTTTTATTTTCCTTCTCTTTATTATTTGATTCAAACCTCCTAAAAAAATAGCATAGGTACACCAATTTTTAACACTGAATATCCATATGCTGAGGTGTGCTATGCTCAATCTCCGCCATCTCCTGTATCACCGCCTACAATATCATATTCACCCTATATTTTCCCTCACACTTTTATTTAGTAACACCATAGTAATGATAGCATATTCCACTGAGCTATTATTGCAAATTATTCTATAATCCTTGGCATTTACTAGACCTTAACTACTGTCTTTCTATAATATTAATAGAGACCATCTTATAGTGGTCATTGTTGTCTGGAATACCTTGGTATGTCCTGCCCAAAGAAGACAATGCTCATTTAACTCTTGGCTTAGACAGTTTGGCCTCCATATCTAAACTGCGATTTAAGTCCAATTCTTTTTTGTTATAAATATTGTATGCTATAGTTAAAAGTCTCATCTTACTACACTAAAGGCCTTATCCAATACAGATGGTCTCTCCTGAGGTTGGCCCTGGAACGCATAGCCAAAAGGTTATTACATCAATCTCTTAAGAGCCTCTTTAGCCCTTGAAAAGTATCAGACTACAATGATTATGATAACCATAGCAGACTTGATTAACTGCTTAGACTTTATATACGCACAATTATAACCTATACAATCCAGTATTCCAATGACGCCCATAAAGCTCTTTTATTTGTTTGGTGAATGGTGAAGCACAGATTTTGTTATATTATATCTAGAAGAGGAATGAATTTATCAAAGATATATGCGTTTTTAAGGAACAGTTACAGAAAGCAGCAAACATATACGGAACAAAATTATAATCCTTTATAAAGTTTATGCTTGCATAGGGTTCTGATGATCTTTACACCTACATCTAGCGTTTCCTCTCCATGATTGAGGTACACATTTTGTTGACACTTGAGTTTTTTCTTACAGGGTCTTAAGCCATAAAATTAAGAACCCTTAAGATATTATCCTTTCACCATCCTATTGCCTCAGGTAGTATAATATTTAAAGGGCTATACAAGGATAAAACCCAGTCTGCACTGTAATGGTTTATGATCCCCTCAATAATGGTCAAATGCTTTATCATTAATCACAAAATGTATAAGCGCCAATACAAAGAACATATTAGTTTCTTCTGATATAAATCCAAGAACTTGTCGTTGTCTTCAGAAGACTCCTAACATGACTGCTTCACTATTGCGATATATAACGTTTTTCAGAGTTATCAAGTTTTTAAGAATAAAATTCCTTCTTAATAATGACCGCGTTGCTCTTGAGGCTCTCTTTATCATATAGCTATGTGAACATTTTACAAGCTCTTTGTTTGCAAAATGCTGGGACTTAAACCAGCCCAAATGGTACAATGGTGACTCTGAGATATAATTACAGCACCCAGCCATACCATTATGCTGAGTTTAATACATATTGAAAATATTATGTGTTCCTACAATATTCAGTGTCATCTCAAACCTAATTTGTCCATTGATCTTGAAATTCCCTTATATTTTTAAATGACTCATGAATTGGGACAAATGGCAAAGAGATTTTTCACCTTTGGAGATCCTATCCAGAACATGCATATTTATGAAGGCTTATAAATTGGTATTTTTACATAGGTTGATTATTAAAGGCAAGGTTGCAGATTTACTTTTATGATGACAAGATATTTTTAGTCCAAGTCTAAAAAGACTTTATTTTATCCCTTTGTTTAAACGAGGTGGCCTCTTACTTATTGAACTCCTTCAATCTCCTCAGATTAAACCAAATAAAATTAATAATAATAGGTTGGGACCATCTAGTACTAAAAAAATTAATAATAATAGTAAAAATTAATGGGAAATGTAAACCCCAACTTTATTTGGAGTTTTCTAGGGATTTTAAATGTTAATCTCTATTATTTTTCTCAGTTGGTCTTTTTTGATTAAACTACTAGCGGTCAATCCATATTTACAAATGGATCTCAAAAAATCTTAGATTTATTGTTATTGACAATTTTTATTTGATCTTCAATTTCTTAATTAACATATACTAACTGGGGTCAATTTAGGCAGCTATGAAAGGGGGATTCATCAGATATCTTTGGTAGGTCGACAATGCATTAATTCTTAAGTATAATAATTATAATAAGAATCATTAATTCATCAAACATGGTAGTCAATATCTGCATATACATTTTTTATCCCATGTCTCTTAGCTTGTTAAGTTAGTAACAATATGTTTGGAGTATATATAAGTTAAATATGTAATTATTTATGTTGTGTAACAAACCTAGTAAATACATTTTTAAAAAGGCTGATCAAATAAATGCCTTATAGTTAGTTACTTATGAGTTAAATAAGGGATTAATCTTTACCTTTTTCCAAAATGGAAACAATATTCCTTGGAAGTGTCCAGCCATTATTATAATATTATATTAAACCATGCTATAATAATTATTGCACAGTACCCAATCAAGCAATTACCCCACGTACAGATGTATAAAAAGGAGCAGATTCCAATTAAGCAATAGGTTGAAGACATTTTTGATAGAGTTAAGTTTATTTTATATCTAACTGAGGCAAGCTGACTAGGGAACGGGCATTACCAAATAAGTGTGGAAAACGAAGATAGATAAAATTGGGCACCCTGGGGTACTTAAGTTACCCCTGTTGCCAGCGGGACTGCCAGATATGGGGGGTTGGTGCGCTACTCTGAGGGGGTTTTCCCCACTATGGAGCAGGTGTGAAGGAAGGGGTCTGTGTGGAGGAACAAGAGTGGGAATATGATTCTATGAGCGCCTGTTGCCTTGGCCTCATATATCCATAGAGCCAGGCTTGGAAGTGCTCCAGTAAGTGGACGTGGAACCTGCTGATAACCCCATGGATGGTTGGGACTGTGCCCCTGAACGCATCTAAGGCAATGGTGTGGATTGTCCACATTGCAATGGGTATCATTAGGGAGCGGAGGGTAGATGGGATTGGTGATTTGATCTGGAGCGCGAAGATGCTCTTTGATATCGAGAATTCCTGTTCATTTTGGATCTTAAGCAGGCGTGCGACTTCCTGCCGTATAGCTTTGGTTGGGGGGCATGTTTCTAGGTGGTGATGTAGGGATCCCTCCCCTCCACATTCTGCACAGGTTGCGTGGGGGGATTGGAGTGGTCCGCTGTCCTATAGGTTTTTTCAGACAGCGCCAGGCGTTGGCTCTTACCCTTGGCTGTAGGAGTGGGTGGTGCATCATTCTCCATACTGTCTTCTGTGTGGTTAAATTGTAGGGGATGTCCAACGCATCTAGGTATTTGATTCTAGCAATGGTTGGGGCAATAGCAAGCATGTCTCTCTGGGGGTGGTTTTCTGGATTTCTCAATTTAAAGTGAGGGCTGGGTCGTCCCCTTCCCTGCACAGTGCCAGTGTTCTCTACAGTCCATCCCATGCAGCGGATGGTTTGGAGGATACGTTTGAAGTGAGGGGGTTCCATACGGGCCTGTTGCAGTAGGGTGTTTAGCAAGGTATGATAGTAGTCTGGGTGGGCTATGTGGGTTTGTTAATTTGAGCGCCTGTGTGAAGTAAATTCTCGCTGCCCTGGACCAGTGTTGTTGCGGAAGGTCTGGGGCAAGGACTTCCTTTATACAGGTACCCAGGATGCGGTTAGCGTGGCTCTCAAAATCTATTAGTCCCATGCCTCCACTTGAGCGTGGGCCAAAGAGTGTTTCCATCCGTATAAGAGGATGGGATCTGAGCCACAGCCAGCCCTGAATGAGCGCGCGGATTGAAGTTATAAAGGTAGGTGAGAAGGCAATCGCGTGGGCCAGGTACCATAGTATTGGGATGATGAGCGAGTTAGCAACTGTAATTCGTCCTGTTAGTCCTGGGGTTCTTCCCTTGAGGAAAGCGACGCGGTTGGATACCCGCTGTAGTATGTTACTTTCCATTGTCTCATTAGCATATCCCCCTGATTCTAGCCAGATTCCAAGGTGCCGGACAGGAGTGGTGGTGGGAGATGTTGCAAAGGGTAAATAATTGGGTTTTTCTTCGTGTGTTGGTATGAGGTTTTGATGTTGTGGCCCATTTGTTTGTGTATTTGCCTAAGAGGATGATTTCTGTCTTCCTTTTGTTGAGCGATGCGTTGCTCACCATGGTGTATTCCTTTATGGTACGTTACAGCTGTCAGGCATCATTGTTGTTAGATATACCTGACACACAGTCATCCGCGAAGGCCAGTATCTTGACTGTTGGCTGGCCTTGTGCAGTTATGCCCATGAGGCGTGAGTCAGTTACGCGGAGAAGTGGATTAAAACTAAAATATACAGTAGTGGGCTGAGGGGATCCCCTTGTTTGAGCCCTCTGTATGGTGTGATCATGTTAGTTATGAAGCCAGGGCCGCATACAGCCATGGTTGCAGATTCTGTGATGAGCATCGCCATTTTATAAATCTGGGTGGGAGTTTGAAAGCGTGTAGGCATTCCTTTAGGTATGACCAGCTAACGCGGTCATATGCCTTTTCCTGGTCTAAGAGGACTAGGGCTCCAGTTGCTTTGGACTAACATGTTTTCAACAGGGTGTATGTTGTTCGAGATTGAGCGCCCTGGTATAAACCAAAACTGGTTGGGTGATAGGACGTCAGAGGCAATTGCGCCTAATCTGGCTGCTAAATTTTTGTTAGAATTTTTGTGTTAGTATAAGATAGTGCGATTGGACGCCAGTTGGCCAGGTCCAATCTGTCACCCTTTTTATATAAGGTTATGACATATGATTCATGGCTACCAGGTAGGAGGCGTGTTTCCAGCAAGCACTAGATCATAGACGCCAATAAGAGGGGGCAATTTGTTGAAAATAACTTTTGTAAAATCATAGGGTATCTCATCAGGCCCTGGGTCTTTCCTACGTGGTGCACCGCTGATTGTATCCCAAAGCTCCTCCCATCTAAATGAATTTAGAATATTGTAGTTCGGCGGTGTGCTTTGTATTCCAGCGGTTTGTATAAATCTTGTGATTTTTTGTGGGTCTGTTGGCATATCATGGTATAATTCAGTGTAATAGCGTGTACTTCCGCCTTGACTCCTCATGGTCAGTTTCCATGGTGCCGATGGTCTTGAAAACCTGTGTGCACGTGGTCTTGTTGCCTTGGGAGTGGAAATGGTGGAAGAAATATGTCAAACATGCTTCTACTTCCTTTATGAACTTACCTTTGTTTGATACTTTGATTCTGTGTTGGTGCTTAAAGATGAGGGTGTTTAGTTGGGCGGATATTTCCGCCCAATTGTGTCCCCAGTTGAGGCTATAACCAGTGTCAGAGTGTTATGCTCGAGGTGGTCCAGTTCCGCTAAGGTACGCCTGATTGTGGCTGTATTGGCGGTGTACTTATGTGATGCAATATGTCAGGTTTTGTTGATTAGTCCTTTTTGAAATTTGCTCATGTTGCAGTAGGGATCTAAAGTGAATGGGGCTATGAATTCTTGGCTCGTGGCCTTGTGTTCAACCCATTCAGTTATTTTGGGTAGTTTTGTATTTTCTGGGTGAACTTTCTCCAGGGAGACACCTGTGCGTTGGTTCAGGTTGGTGATAACTGCACCAAAAAAGTCAGTGATCAGAAAAATTGACTTTTTTGTTGTAAAATTGGGAATTCTTGATTGTTGGGATTGCGGAATGAGGATGTGATTGATGCGGCTCATTGATATGAGCTTTCCCTCACATATGTTGGGCCATGTCATGTGGGGAAGGAGTGGTGATCCGGGAGGGAGGGCATCCTGTAGGCCAAGGGATGCCTTCATTATGCAGAATTCAATGTGTCCCAGTGGGTATCCCCTGGGGTTCAGCCATCAGTCTGTGTCAGGGTTAACCCAGCAGTTAAAGTCACCCAACAGGATGGTATCTGGTGGGAGGGTGAGTGTTGTAACGGTTTTGAGAGGTTGTTTTCTCTCAGCTGCAGTGCACAGTGCATAGATGCATGGTATCGAGATTGTTTCCTCTTGCCATGTGATTGTTGCTACCAGGACTCGACCATGTAAGTGTGATGATAAATTTGTAATTTTTTATTTTTTGTTATTTTGAATGATCACCCCACTATGAGACATCCATACCAATTGTGATGGTGAGATCCTAGATGACCAGGATCCTTCTTCCCATTGTAGACAGTGGGTTTCTTGGATGGGCAAGATGTCTACAAGGGTTTTCACAGGAAGTCCAGCTTTTTGGCTTGGGACGTTTGAGCCCTGGCTCCTGCAATGTTTAGCATCCCTATTGACACTGAGGTTCCCACGGCGCCTCAGGAGTGGTTAGGAGGGCCCTTTGGCCCTAGCCCACCGCGGTTCATTTTGGCCATGCTCTGCGTCTGTACTCAAACTCTTTCACTGCAATTGTTGGTTCCCTTGATCTGACCCAATGATTCACGGAAATGCGGTTTTTTGCATTTGCATCAACCTTTCCCACACAGGTCTCATGTTGATTTGATGAGGATTGTTGATTAGATTCTATATTTTTGAGGTTTGACTTTGTTGAATTGTGCACCTCATTTTCGCCCATATTGCAGCTGAATTGTTTTCAAAGTGTGCCTGATTGATGTTGCTTGGTGACTCAGTCAAATTGCTGTGAAAATTTTCAACCTGGGCATATTGTTCTGATTAGTTGGCTTGGTGAATATCCGAAATATCCTCTTGAATTAATCTGGGGTCAATGGATGATTCTGCATGTGCTGCCGCTTCAGCCGCTGCCCGATTGCAGGCTTTTTGTGCCACTTTGCATTGTTTATGCATAACTGGGTCCATGATGGATTAAAGTCTATCTTTGCCCCAGCGGAATGGGTGGTGACTGTCAGTCATTCTGGCGAAGTTTTCGTTACTTTTGTCCATGGCTTCCTCACAGTAGTCTGCTTCCATTAAGCCTTCCTTCACGGGGCATGCATGTTCCTTGTGGCCCAATGAACCGCAGTGGTTGCATATAGGCGGTGCGCGTTCCAGTGTAACTCAGAATGTAGATGACTGGCCCCCATCTGCAAAGTGAAACTCTGCTGTGCGGGGATTCTGGATAAACCCTCTTCCACTTCTGGGAAGGGGTTGATTACACCGATAGCTTTGCCTGTGCACAGGGTTGGCATCAGGAAAAATTATTGTAATTCGAGTTGCATAATTTCTTTGTAGGCTACAAGCCCTTTGCAGAGCTCCTCCTTGATTACTTTATAAGGAAGGTTTGTAGGGAGCGAGTCAAATGAGATAAACAAATTTTTCACTTTGTTCCATCTGGTGCACGCGGTGCGCACTATTTTTTTGCGCTCAAGAAGGGCAATTTTGACGCAGACTTTTGCTGTGGCCTCCGCTTCTTTGGCTGTTTTGAAACCAATATCAATCCAGCCACAGCCCATGTTGTTGGTGGTGACATATACCGCATGAGGGGAAAAGGGAGGGCTGTGCCTCGCATGTTTTCTCCCACAGGGTCAGGGACTCAGCCCCAAGGAAGAGTCAGAGCCCGTGCTCCACCTTTGAAAGGGGTTGGTTACTTTGGATTTACATGTATTGATCTTGTTTTATAGTAAACACCATAAACCCGGATGGTGTCTGAGTTTGTGGTTTCTTGGCAGCTTGGGTTCCTGGTCCTCCTCCAGGGTGTTTCTTGCCCTTGGGTGCACCGTTTTGCGCACCTCTTGATGTGACGCTCGCCAAGGTTGTATTAGATTTATATTAAAATCGCCCATCTCTCCTGTGTGATTATCAAAAATTGCTTTTTGAATCAAATTGTAGTAACTAAAGTGAATTTTATGGGAAAGAAAAATTCAGTTAAGTTTATTTTTGTTTATCTCACTTTGTGTCTGTTAGGGATAAATGAGGTGTACTGCTTCTATCAGGTGATTACCAGAAGTTGAGCAACATTACTTTTCAAGAGCTTATATAAATATCCTATGCCATTGAACTGAGCAACCCTTTACTGAAATCAGGTTTTATTAATTGGCCTCCTCAAAGCCTTCATTTAAAACTGCATTGAGGAAGGAAGCTTTGGAAGAATGATTTATAAGATTCTATAAATCCTAAAAATCTCTTCTAATGCCATTTGTATCATGCAACGCCCCATAATATCCCAGATTCTTATAGCATAGTGCTTAAAGATTACTTTATGCCTTCTAAATTTTCTAGCTGGACAATATCCTGATAGAGCAAAAAAATAATAGAACTCCAGAGATAATTTAGTTAGTTTTTTAAGATACTTGAGTTGAAACTAATTGTTAAGATGTTTAAAAGCAGGCTGTATAGTTTGCCATCAAGATCCTAAGTTACACCGTACATCATGTTGTTTTCACTAGCTCCTAACAAGAATTAAATCAGTAAGATATGTTAGGATTGTAGCGTTCCAAGAGAGAAATTCGCTGTAAGTGAAGGTTTCTGAGATACCTACAATAGCAGCCACAGACTACAAGGCTTCGGTTTACCTTTAGGACTAAATGATTTAAGAGGGGAGGCCCTTTAAGTTCTTAGCACAAATGAGAGTAAAATGAGAGTTTCATAGTACTTTTAAAACAACTACTTTGGCAATTTAGAAAGTAATTTTACCATAGGTTCTCCTTCATTTGATCTACCAGATGAGACCCTTACATGGTCTTAAACTTTAGCAGTACAGTAAATATGGTGTTTAAGTTACAAAATTGGACTTTTTATGATAAAGTTTTGTGTTAAATAATAGAAAAAACATCCTAACCCCTACCATTATCAGGGTACTAGATTTTAGATTTGGATAGGGGGAGGTGTTCCTGGACAAGTTATGATGTCCCAAATTGTAAAAAGCGTTATTCTCAAGGAATACAAACTTGTTTTCTAAACGGCATATTTTTGGTATTATATCAGGCTTGTAATAAAACTTCACTAATTTTTTATTTGTATGGTTTGATTCTCATAATGAATTTCAGATGGCACTTTGGCGCCATCCAAGCTTGGTGACTAAATCAATCATTTGTCTACATTTTACGTCCAACTTTGGGCTTATTTGAATTTATTCTGCAAAATAGCTTCATTCAGGTCTATCCTAGGTATCAATCTATAAAACTAAGGTTACTACTGGCTAACCCTGTGTTTTGGAGAGGTAAATTGAGCTTGCTATACATATGCTGTATACTTTTATAGAATCAAAACAAAGCTTTGTAATTATATGCACATACTGCTCATCTGAATCAGAAGATAAGGAATTTTGAATGAGAGTTGGGTATATGATGGGGGAATTCAGTCAGTAAGGAATACCATCTACTCAACTACCATCCACATTATGCCCATACCCCCTAATTGTGCAAAAGTCAATGACCTTGAGTTAGTGCTTTTTTGGGTTCATAGGGGTGCAAGGTTATGTATAACTTGATAATTGCAACCAAGAACCGTACACATTATCATAAATATACTAAAATTGCATAAATTCACATAGAGATTTCCATGGATCACAATTTTTAAGGGATTACAAAGGTTATTGGGTTTATTGAGCTCCCCTCACTCGCCTCATATTAAATAGTGGTAGGTTTAAATGATACCTATAAAGCAAACAAAACCTTTAATACCTTAGAAAGCATTTGTCTTAGCCCAGCACTATAACGGAAACCCAATTTTGACTATTTAAATTTGATATTAATGCTTTATACTCCACCATGAAGGTTTTGCCATAGGAGGGGTAAAATATGCTACACCTGGTAGCATAATTTAAATAAACCTTTCTACAAAATTATATATAAATCTAATAAAAGCAACTCATAGTGATAAAATTGCTTAAAACGCATGAGATAAAACCTACATGGGGATAAAAGCCATTATATTACTTATAGATAAAAAAAGCTGATTTAATACACAATGCTTTATCAGCTGAACTAACAATAGTTTTTCTGGGTGCTCATTCTCAAAAACTATAATCTGGACATTCAATAACAAGCCTGTAATTTTAACCATAGTTAAAAGAATACAACAACGCTGTGACCATCTCCCTCAATGAAGTGGATTTAAGAAAATACAACACGCAGACCCTGATAACACTTGAAAAAATTAGAATGAACCTCCTAAAACTGTTATAATATTCATCTAATACTAAAAAAACTGTTATAATATTGTTAAAGTTATGTTTTGTGAAATTGCATATAATCTGTCCAAGTAAAAATTCATGTATTGAATAATTACATTCAAGATAATTCCTTGCTAAAAATTAATCTGTCAAAAAGTACAATTCTGTACTAATTACTGGCTATATGCACCCAAAAAATAACTTTAGTTTATATAATCAAAAATTACCATTCATCTCCAAAGGCTGTACACTCCAAAAGGCACAAAGTGATCTAATTTGTCTTAGACCTACATGCAGCCTGTAATCAAGAAGGAAGTCGCAGAATTTATTGCAGTCTTCAACATCTATTCTTGGGCCAAACCCTGTCAAGATTTATTGGAAGAATCTCAACTGCGAAAAGTCCCCAAAGAATTATAAAACTTATTGTTGATGAACTGCATTATCTTCTATAAGCTCCTGAGGGCTTAACACCATCTTAGTAGTCATTATTGTTTTAGTAATAACATATATTCTTACTTAAATTGGCATAAATTGGCTGTTTTGAATGTCACAGGCTCTCTAGCATTTTTATGGTAACTTTTAATGATGACAGAATACCTATTAGGTAGTAATAAAAGTAAACTACCTTATTATATAGCGTACTCCACTAAAAAATGTAATCTCAGTGTACTATCAGTGTTTGTTAAACCTAATAATTTTTCAATACAACATAACTACTTCTTAAAGCCAAGTTATACTCCCAGGAAACTATCAGCTTATACATTCGTTAACTTGTCAACTTTATCTATATAACATAAACTTATACTTAGGTTTTTTTATCTAAGTCATCTCTGTAAATACCCTTAATCTATTTTAGAAAGTCTTCACATTTTTGTCCATTGAATTGTGAAACTAAGTAATTTTTTTCTATAAAGTCCTTTTATTTATTACAATTAAGATTTTGGCTAATTTAGTATATTCTGAGATGAGAAAGATTTATCAGTTGGTCAACTGCTAATGTTCAAATCATCAGATAATTCATACGGATGATGACATATAAAATAAATATGGCATATACAAATATAGCAGATTGTAGTCTGAAAACAATAGTAAATAGTTTGTAGATACAAATGAATGCTAACACTGCAGCGATTAAAATTTTCTATTTTCCTAAGATTAAAAAGTAATACTAAAAAGATATATTTCAGGGTGATCCTATTATTGGTCAATCTCATAATCCAGAAGTTCCACTTTTGATTAAACATTTGGAATCATAATTCATAGGTAGTGCTACAAGGTAATTTCTGTCAGATAATTGCCCTCTCAACTTCAAGAGAAGAATGTTTCAGGTGACAATAGGCTAAAAGGGGGGAATGTTGGAAGATTACAAGTCAGATATTGTGATAAGAGCATTTTGAATAAATATAATGATATAGGAGCCAAAAGACCCTGGTTGATTCAATGGTGAAGCCCCTCAGATTGGGGTAACACTTATGTTAATAATTCTTGGGCAGTTAGCATGAGTTTGGGCTGTCAGATTGCAAAACTGTGTGGAAGAATATGGGGAGTCCATTTGAGGTTCCTCCTTATTCCATCACTAATTTGAATTTGAATTTATTGCAGGGAAGGCCAACCATGGGATGGACACTTCCGAATATGACTCAGATGAGACAAAACTCAGTACCAGGTGAGGCACCCCAGAGAAGCGATGCTATCTCTTGTTGCCAGCGGGAACGCCACTTATGGGAAGGGGGAGGGAACGTGTGTAGGGGGCGTAGCCACTATTGAGCACGTGTGGAGGAAGGGGTCTGATTTGATGAACCAGACTGGGAACCAGGAGGAGACCAGCTGCCAGCAACGTGGTGGGAGATATCCAAACATCCACACTTGAAAGTGATCCACCAAATGAGACCGGAATCTGTGGACAGCTTCAGGGAGGGTGGGGATGGATCCGGCGATGGCATCCAAGACAATCGTGTGGATAGTCCACATGGCGATTGCAACCACCAGAGCATGAAGGGAGGGTGGGAGGGGGAGGCCATTGATGAAGCAAACATATCTCTTGACAGACTGAAGGGATGTGTTTGATCCTGGCCTGCAGACGTTGGACTTCGCGCCATATTACTTTAGAGGTGGGGCACTTCTCCAGGCGGTGAAACAGCGTTCCATACTGGCCACACACGACACAGGATGAGTGTAAAGCATTAGAGCGCTCAGCTGTACGATACACCCGCCTCAGGCAGCGCCACACATGGGAACGGACTTGAGGCTGCAACAGAGGATGGTGTGCGTATTTCCAGATAGTCTTTTGGGTCTCAGTGGAATAAGGGATGTCCATCATATCCAGGTAGTCCACCCTGGATAGGACTTGGGGTCGAATGGGGATCACGCCATCATGGATGGGTAGCCCCTGTACCTCTTGTGTGAACTGAGGAGAGGGGCGGCCTCTTTGGGTTGTATGTCCACTAATACGAATTCTCCACTCTGCGCTTCGCATGGAGAGTAGGATTCGTTTGTAGTGGGTTTTGGTCCCGTGAGGACCTGTGGCTGATGTGTGTGATGCGAGGTATTTCATCAGGGAGTGGGGGTTTGATGGATTGTTGAGGCCCAAGGTCTCGGGAGAAGTTGGAGCGGGCCGCGTGGGACCAGTGTTGGGATGGGAGTGTAGGAGCAGTGACGGCCGCAATCCAGGTGCCTAGGATTTTGGCGGCATGGGCTTTGAAGTCAAGTAGGCCCATGCCACCATGATGATGAGGGCCAAACATGACCTCTAGCCGTACTGGTGGAGGGCGGCCTGACCAAAGCCAACCTTGTAGCAAAGCATACAGGTATTTGAAGAAGCTTGGGGAGAAGGGGATGGCGTGGGCTCTGAACCAGACTTTGGATAGGAGCATAGAGTTGGCAAGAACAACCCTGCCAGTGAGGGTAGTAGGGTGGGCTTTGAGAGAGGCGATTCGCTTCGTCACGTTGTCCAGTATATGGCCCTCCATTACTGCTGACGCGTATCCTCCTGCCTCCAACCACACGCCCAGATGGCGTACCGGTCCTATGGTAGGTCGCGGCACAAAGGGGAGCACCAGTGGAGCGGTGTGTTTTGAGTTAGTAAGGCGTGGACTTGGGCGAGCAGCTGGGCTGGGTTGGGAACTACTTGCTGGGGCCCAGCAGTTCTGAAACTGACCAAGGAGGATGATTTCAGTTTTGGAGGCGTTCAGTGCCGCGTTGCTTACCCGGGAATATTCCTGGATGAGGGCTTCAAGCGCGCGTGCATCTTTATTATTAGACACCCCCACCACGCAATCATCTGCAAATGCCATTATCTTGACTGGGGTTTGGCCTGGCACATGGACCCCAGTGAGTTGGGCATTCACATTTCGCAGTAGTGGGTCAAGGCTGAAGTTGTATAAGAGTGGGCTCAGGGGGTCCCCTTGTCACAGGCCCCTTTGAGGATGGACTACTTCCTTTAGGAAACCTGGGCTGCGCACAGCCATTGTTGCAGATTCCGTGAGCAGCATCACCCAGTTAATGAAGCGGGGAGGTAGGCGGAATTGTTGGAGGCAGGCCCTAAGTTATTCCCAGTTTACTCTATCATAGGCCTTTTGTTGGTCCAAGAATACAAGTGCCCCAGAGGCTGTGGACTGACACACATTAGCCACAGAGTGCACGTTATCCCAAATCAACCTTCTGGGGATGAAACTGAATTGTTCTGGAGAGATGGTGGCAGATGCTATAGTCCCTAAACGGTTAGCCATGATTTTTGTTAAAATTTTGGTGTCTGTGTTTGTTAGAGAAATGGGGCGCCAGTTGGCTAAGTCTAGCCTATCCCCTTTCTTGAAGAGTGTGACTGTAAAAGCCTCATGTCCTCCTGGTAGGAGGCGCGTTTCCAACAGGCTTTGGTTGAGTGAGGCTAGCAGCAATGGGGATATGTATTTAAAATATTTTTTGTAGAACTCATATGGAATGCCATCTGGGCCTGGGCATTTTTGGTTTGGCACACCGCGAATGGTAGTCCATAATTCATTTGGAGTAATTAAATTCATTATTTCCGGGTATCAGAAAATGGTGCGGATATGAGCTCTGTCGAGAAACTCCGCCATTTCGGCCAGCTGAATTGGTTCAGCTCAGTATAACTCAGAGTAATATCTTTGCATTTTGATTGCCACTTTGGCCGGTGTGTCCACGATAGAATTATCCGATCTTCGCACCTGTGTGCAGGCCACGCTCTGGCGTGGTGCAAAATTTTTTTGAAGAAGTATGCGGTGCACTTGTCGCCTTTAGTGATGTGTGTGGCCCTGTATTGGACACAAACCTGATGTTTGTGTTGCCTTTCAAGTGCGGTGAGGTGGGCTGCTGCCTCCACCCACTTCTGGCCCCATGCAGGGCTATATCCTGAGGCTGGAATGTTGGACTCCAAGTGGGCCAATTCCGCCAGTGTGCACGATATAACTGCCGATGTGGCTCGTGAGCATCTGGATGAGAGATGGTGATAGTGGTGGATGGTGTTTTTTCTTGAAAGTTGCCCATGTGGAAATGGGGTCCGCGCAAAACGGTGCAACAAACGATTTTGCCAAAGTTGCCTCTTCCACCCACATGGAAAATCCTGGCGACGCAAGCTCTGGGGGGCGGATTTTGCACCAATGTGGGGCCTTTGCAACTGTGATGGGTAAGTGGTATGTTATTGAGACCAGTCAGTGGTCGGAGAATTCCATTTTCGTTGTTTTGAAGTGGGAGATGTGGGGTTGGAATTTCGCCAGCACTAGAATAAGGTCAATGCGGGTCATGGACCTTAATTGGCCATTGTGGATGTGGGGATGCATCATATTTTCGAGCAGTGGGGCATGTCGCGGCAGGGCATCCATTAACCCAAGGGAGGCTTTTAGAATGCGTAGTTCTACGTGACCCTGTGGGGCGTGGGGTGAGGGCGGCCACTGGTCCATTGGTGAGGTTAGCCAACAGTTCATGTTGCCAATTAGGAAAGAATCAGGGGGTAGTGGGAGGGATTTGACCAATGAGAAAAATTCCTGACGCTCTTGTGCACCATTTGGGGTGTAAATGTTGACAATTGTGTGTGCAACATTGACCCATGAGAAGGTGACAACGAGCACTCAGTCATTTAGGAATGTTTCTGAAGATGTAAATTTGAAAAAATTGTTTTTCCGAATTAGCACCCCACAGTGCTTCAACCAAAAGGATAGGGATGGTAGGAGCATTGTTTTCCAAGCATCCTCGGAACCTCGTGGACAGTGGGTTTCCTGGATGGCCAGGATATCCACGGGTAAGTTATTTTGTAAAAAACTCAGTTTCCTAGCCCGGGATGGGGAGGCCTTGAGTCTGGCGATATTCAGCATCCCTAGAGTGAAGGTTTTCCTATCGCACCTTAGGTGTGAGGGGTGGTCCCCCTGGCCCACCAGCCTCTTCCAGGTCCCCACGGGCTTTCACAGCAGCGCGGGTATTAGCAGCAACGCTATCGGGGTTTTTGTTAATTTTTGTGGAAAGAGTCACATTGGCTTTGGCCTTCGCTTTTTGTTTTCCTGACGTCGGACGAATTTTTTGTGGTGCAGATAAGTTCGGTGCACCGTCGAGTGGGGCAAAAAAATTTTTTTTGGTTGGGATAGGTCCCAAGTCAGTTTCAACTGGGGCTTGGGTGCAGCGATTGGGTGAGATCGAATCTCCCATCGGATCCTCGGATTGAGTGGCCCATTCAGCTTGGGCCTCCCAATCTGATTGGGTGATGGATTCCTGAGTTGCTTCTGCCGCGAAGGTCTCCATGTCCTCCTGGCGTTGTGAGTGTGGGATAGTGGTGGTGACCTTGGCCGCTTCCTTGGCCGTGGTCCTATGGGCCTGCTTGGCCTTCTTCCACTCCTGCGGGGAGATGGGCTTTACCAATAGGTAGCAGCCTTGTGCTCCCCACGGGAAAGCCTCTTTGGTGCTTGCGGTTGGTTTGTAGTACGCCTCTCCACTGGCCATGGCCGCTGAGGGGTGCTCTTGGAATGTAACGCCCTCTTTAATGGGGCACACATGTGCCTTATGGCCGAACGCATCACAGTGGGTGCAAATGGGGGGCGCGCTGTCCACGGTTACCCGGAATGGGTGGGTGGTGTGCCCTGCAATGTCAATAAAGGTGGAGTGCGGGATCTGGGTTAGGTCCTTTGCGATCTCCTCAGTTGGGTCAGAACTGCGATAGCTTTGCTGGTGCACAGGTGTGGCATCAGCGTGAAACGTTGCATTTCAAAAGATTGTATTTCGCCATATATGGTGAGACCATCTTTCAGGTGTTGCTCCAAAATGTCACGTTTTGCCATAGTAGGCAAAAAGTCAAACGTGAGGAAAATTTGGTTTGATTTTGTCCATCTGGTGCATTTAGTTTCGATGACCCATTGCCCTTCGGGGAGGTCAACCACTACGTGCACCGCTGCAGCCTCGTCTGCTGCTATTTTGCTTTCAAAACCTAGGTCCAGCCAACCGCGTGACATGGAGTGAGGTGCAACATACACCGCGGTTGGGAAAATTTTGTGTACATCTTCACAAAATTTTTCCCATAGGGCCGTTTTTTGGATGTCCAGATACACACAGACTCCAAATTCCACCGACGAAAGTGGCTGGGAATGTGGCGTATTGATGTACTGGTTGCATCGTGCTTGCCACGCGAGTATCTCTGGGGAAATTGTGACCGCCAGTTTTTTTAGATTTTTTTCTATTCCGCCGGATTCTCCGGGGCGTTTTCGAACGTTAGAGGCCGCGGGCCTTCCACCTGCTCCTCTTGCCTTGCTTGCCCAACTGCTCCCAGACATGGGCGCAGACTAATCCCCTCTATGAGATTATCAAACTAGATTTAGTCTTGAATTGAATGGGTTGCAAAAGTGTTTGCAACGAGAAAGAAAAGTTCCATCACTAATTTAATAAAACCACCTTTGTGGGGACCACCCCATTTTATAGCCTTAGAGGGAGTCCTAAAAGGTGTAAAATTTTTCCCTCATGGTGATTGGATCAGATATAAAATCCTTGCCCAATGGACTGAACCTAAATGCAACCAACTTTCCATCGTCCATTCCACAAAAGTGAGGTAAGTTTGCAGAGCTCCAAGGGATTAAATCCCATAATACCTAATTGAGACATTATTGAGATAATCTAATTTTATCATTGATTTCCCTTCGAACCTCAATACAGTTAAAATACTAAGTGGTAAGATATCAATAGGGTTCGTTTTTATTCTCTTGGCTCAACTAATAAAGAACTTATAAAACCAATTTTTACTTTTATCTCAAAAAAGACTCATTTAAGTTATAAGTATTTTGTGGAAATCTGACTGAATCAGCACCAACAAGCATAAAACTTTCTGGATTACCACATTTGCATTGATAACACATGATTTTGTGAGGATAAGACTAATAACCTTTTCATGTATTTGATATCCCTATTTTGTTTCTCTAAAAACTTTATCTTTCCTATAAAGAGTTAGAGTAAGCCTCATTTTGTATCTGAATTAGTGTCCACTTGACGTTCTCCAAAATCTATCAAGTGTTATACTCTCTCCATTATACAACGATATAAAATGAGTGACAAGGCTGGTTCCCTACCATATAACATTTGAAAAGGCTTTTCCATGAAGCTATAAAACGCGTTAGTATATGTAAATATGGTGGATAGAAGAAAGAGATTCTAACTTCTAGGTTTATCATTAAAATTATCTCATGATATGTAGTAGAGTTGCATTTACTTGTTTCACTTCTCCCTTAATCTCTGAGTAATAAAATGGATACACAACTCCTAAATTTCTTATAATTACAGATAACTTTGTTATTACATGTATATTAGAGTAACCTCTTTTAAAACGTTGTTATGATGATATAGCACCAGCTACCTTGCATCAAAACTGAGTCATATTGGTTATCCTTGCTATACATTTTCTAAATTATCCTCCACACAGGATTATTAATGCTTTTTCTGGAAAAATACAATTTGCTAACAAGCAGAATGTATTTGATTTTAGCATTGGTTGTTTAGAAATTGAGCAGATATTTTTGAATAACAATCCATAGAGATCATCTCTAAAATAGCTTCTTTGATTAGCTAACATTATTAAGAATCTGATGCTAAGATAATGTCTTATTAAATTCTGTTTAATTTTAATTCTAGGTTAAGGCAAACTAATTATCTAAAGTCATGATTATTATTTAATTTAGAAATGCAGATGATTTCTGCTCAATGGTGCTTACGCCACTGGATTCTAAAAAAGTTAAATAAAATTAAGTATAAAGCACTAATATAAAACTAGGCTTTATAAATTTTAACATTAGCGTGATAAAGGAAAGAAAACGACCCCCCTTGACATCTGACTGTTTAGTATTTAAATTGCTTAAAGGGTTGAGGGGATTCAAGGATAGGTTTATAATAGAATAGACTAGTCCAAATTAGGAAAAATGGGATGCAGCTTATTGAAGCTTGAGATTCCACTTCATTTTGGCTGAACAATGGAAGGGGAATTATTTTTGGCTAAAACATACCCATGAGGTAACAATTTGATAAACTTTAGACAATCCCCATTCAAGAAATTTATTGCACCTTGGTTTCCCACCAAGCCTATAAAAAGGGGGTCCCCGCATAAGTGCTTTGAAGGACCTGGTTGTGGCTGGAGGAGTATCTTTCAATGGACACTCTAGGGTCTGCCGCATGGTCAGAGTAATCTGACTGCTCAATTTTGCATTTATTGCCACTGAAGTCTTCAAAATGGTGTTACCCCAATTTATGGGTTTTCACTGAGAATTGGCCAGGGTCTTTTGCCAATATCAGTGTTCATATTATTATTTAAATAATTCATAATATCCTTGCAAACTTTCAAATTGCTGACATTTACCCTTTTTGGCGAATTTTGACCCAAAAGATACTTAGTTTGCAGCTGGGAGGGCAAATGTCTGACATCAATCTTGTAACTTTTTTATGAAGTTCTCTGCATAATTGAAATAATTTTATTTGATAACAGGTAGTTTATTCTCCAAACTGTCAATATGTGGCATAAATTAGTCAGATTGGATGAACATAAAATTATTTCTACAACCCAAAGCTCCAATCATTTACTATTTTATGATGTATAGCTCAGTGATTGGAAACCTTTGGTTCAGCCCAGAATTTTTCTGGTCACTTCTGGTTCTTAATCATTTCTGTATTAAAGGCATAAATTTGGTAAACCCATTCTCTCATATTCCGACTTTTTAATATAAGTACTCACTACTTATGATTATTAAAAATATTTTTATTGAAGCACAACCTTGGAGATCCATAAATTATTTTTCCCCAGTTCATATATACTTCTTTTCTGAGGTATTGAAATGTTCTTTTTGATCCCCCATACTATCAACTTCATATCTCCCTGAAATTTATCCTACTGTTGTTATGATAAATCAGGAAGTTTTAGATCGTTCACTAAGTTAAGTTTGACCTTTCCAGTAAAGGACTTCACAGCTTTTGCACTGTAGCATGATTCTGTAGCTTTGATCATATTCTCCATGTTGACTCAGTGTCAGATAGTTTTGGAGGAATAACATGCGTATCATCCCTGCACTCAATCTTCATACTAGAGTTGAAGTGTAACTTCAGACCAGGCTCATAGATGTCATCTCTGAATCATCCAGCGTCAAAGACTAACATAGGGCACTGAGTCTTCTAGAAATGCTCCAGTATCTGATAAAATTGATGCTTGACTTCATCTTAAACAAAATATTGAAAAATATCTATTAAACTTTTATACTCTTTTTTAGGTGAGAAACAACAGATAACTTTATTTGCGCAATCAGCAAGCAACATAAGTTGCTCTCTGCTGAAGCAAGGCATATCTGCCCATTAATTTTCACAAATCTCCTCTGTCTTTAATAAGTCACTATTTTAACCAGTTCATAGCAATAGTATATCATATCTTTTAAACATCTTCATATATTTGAGCTTATTATAGCGCCTCATCTTATAAACTTTTATTATATATAGGGGACAAGAGCCAAAGTCATCTTTAATTGCAAATAAATTGTGTGCTGTTTCCATAAATGTATTTCAAGTTCTATCCATCTAGATTTAGCGCCTCTTTTATAGAATACTAAAGATTACTAAAATCTGGCTATGTTGGCTGTTGGTATGTCACAAGCTCTCTTGCACTTTGCAGTATCTCTGTACAATGTCAGAAGACCCATCAAATAATTAACAAAAGTAATGAAATATATCTCTACTTTATAGCTAACTCATCTTAAACGTTGTATCTCAGTTTTACTCTCAGTGTTTATATGAACTCACAAAAAAATGATTTAGAAATAAGCTATAGCCTCAGGTCATATTCCCAGAGCACTGTCAAATTCTAAAATTGTTAACTCTTCAACTTTAAGACTACTTCTTAAACTTGAACTTGGTCTTATTTTTATTTTTATTATTATTTAACCGTGGCAAGCCAACCAGGGGACAGGCATTACCAAAAGAAAGAAACAGCATAAAACCTGAACAGGGTCAACTCCGCTGAAGAAAGTTTTTCCACCTCTGGATCAGGACTCAAATTTTTCTGGTTACGTCATGGGTAAGGTTTTCGTGTTATTAGACCTACTAACTGCCAATAGCTTCCTTTGGCTGGCACCCTGATCGATGTGCAAAGGGCGGGAATCAAACCCACAACCTTCAGGTTGGTAGCTGTACGCCCTTACCAACTCGCCTTCCACCCCCTAACTTATTCTTATTTTAATTTCTAAGTTATCTCTTAAATACCCTTAACTCTTATAAAAAGTTCACAGTTAAACACTAAGTTTTCAATCAAATAAGTATTATTTATTGGAGTCCTCAGTTAACCACAAACAGGATTTTGGCTAAAGTTAACATGTTGCTGAGATAAAAGAGGCGTCCCTTACTACACCATTAGAGTTTAAATCAACAGATACATTTTGATTGATAACAATATATATATATCTATTAAGTCTGATGACTAAAATTAAGTATATAATCATCAGGAAACAATAACAAATAGTATATAGTTATCTAAAAGTTGCTTAATCTTTAAGAAATAACACTATTATTTCATTGTGATTTTTGATAGTGTTCTAGTAGTTTAATCTTAAGTTGACTCCTTATGATTGGTCAATCTCAAAACTATATAAAGTTTATTTAAAATTACTAAAATAATTTTTAGAGTAAATCATAGTGTTTGTGTGTATATCTTTCCAGAAAGCACGTTCCTTTGTTTTAAAAAGATCACTGCCTTTCTATGTCCCATTCAGCTTATATTCTAAATAATTGTTGTTTAACTTGTTCTAGTGCTGTGTATATTCAGATGATTGATGCAGTATTTTGAGTATCTGACAGTATACTAAATCATATCAAATTTTAACTTCTCCTTTTGTAAGCTTGGTCTATTTTTTAATTTATAAATTTTAACTTTATTTGTGGAAGGCTGACCAGGAAACAGACACTTCTGATAAGTAAACTAACAAAACGAACATCAGCATGAGGAGGTCACCCCAGAGAAGCAAACGCTATCCCCTGTTGCCAGCGGGAACGCCAAGAAATGGAAGGGGGGCTACTTGTGTAGGGGCTTGCGCCACTATTGAACATGTATGAAGGAAGGGGTCTGAAGCAATGTACCATACTGGAAACCAGTATGAGAGCAACTGGCGGCAGCGGGGTGGTAGGTACTCAGACATCCAAGCTTGAAAGTGGTCCATAAGGTGCGACTGGAACTGGCGTACAGCTTCCTGGAGGGTGGAAGTAGAGCCTGAGATAGCATCCAAGACAACTGTATGGATAGTCCCCATAGCGATTGCAACCACTAAGGAATGGAGGGAAGGTGGTATAGAGGAAACCAAGGACAAGGAGAAGATGTCCTTAGATAGGCTGAAGGGCTGTGCCTGATTTTGGCAAAAAAGATGCTGAACCTGACACCAGATCACTTTTGAGGGAGGGCACTCTTCCAGGTGGTGAATCAAAGTTCCATACTGGCCTCAAACAACACAAGATGAGTGCAAAACGTTGGAGCGCTTGGCATTACAGTATACCCATCTCAAGCAGCAACACACATATGAACAAATATGCGGCTGCAGAAGAGGGTGGTGGGAATACTTCCAAATAGCTTTCTGGGTATTGAGGGAGTAGAGGATGTCTAACATGTCCAGGTAGTCTACCCTGGCTATGACAGGGGAACTCATGATTATCACTCTGTTCAGAATGGGTTGTCCTTGTACTTCCTGGGTGAACTGAGGAGTATTGCTCCCTCCGGGCAGTGTGTCCACTGATGCGAATTCTCCGCTCAGCACTCTGCATGGAGATGAGAACTCTTTTGAATGGGTGACGTCCCTTATGGTCCCGCAGCAGAAAGGTGTGAGGCAATTTACTTTAACAGAGAATGGTGGTGGGTAGGATTGCTGAGGCCCAGTGCACGGGAGAAGTTGGAGTGGGCCACGCAGGAACAGTGATGGGCTGAGACTGTTGGGTTGGTGACTGCGGCGATCCAGGTGCCAAGTATATTGGCGGCGTGGACCTCATAGTTGAGCAGGCCCATGCCACCACTATAGCGAGGGCCAAACAAGACATCCAGGCGCACTGGCGGTAGCGCCTAACCAAAGCCACCCTTGCAGAAGGGCGTATATTAACTTGAAGAAATAAGGTGAAAAAGCAATGGCGTGGGACCCAAACCAAACTTTAGAAAGGATCATAGAGTTGATTAGCACTATTCTGCCTGTAGGGAAGGTCTGGCGGGCTTTGAGGGAAGCTATGCATTTCCCAACGTTGTCTAGGATTTGATTCTCCATCACTGTTGAGGCTTACCCTCCCAACTCCAGCCACACCCCCAAATGGCGGACTGGGTCGGCGGTGGAGCTTGGCACAAAGGGGAGCACAAGCGGGGCGGTGTGGGGTGGGCAGGGTAAGCGATCCCGCGAGATAGATGTTGAAGCAGTTGTAAAATGGAAAGCTTGGGACTAGCGGGCTTGGTGCCCACCAAGGAGAACAGTTCAGTTCTGGAGGCGTTAAGTGCAGCATTACTTGCCCTAGAGTAAACCTGGATAGTAGCTTCAAGCGCGCGCGTCATGATTGTTATACACCTCAACCACACAATCATCAGCAAATGCCAACATCTTGATTGTTGCTTAGCCTTGCACATGGACACCAGTAAGGCTGGCATTTACATTGCGAAGAAGTGGGTCAAGAATGAAGTTATACAGGGAGTGGGCTAAGGGGATCCCCTTGTCCTAGGCCCCTTTGAGGACGGACTAAATCCGTCAGAAAGCCAGGGCCACGCACTGCCATTGTGGCGGATTCCGTGAGAAACATCACCCAATTAATGAAGTGATAGGGGAGGTGGAACTTATAAAGAGGCAGGCTCTCAGGTAATCCCAGTTGACTCTATCATAGGCCTTCTGCTGGTCTAAAAAACAAGTGCTCCAGAAGCCGTGGATTGGCAGACGTTGGCCACGGTGTGTATGCTGTCCCAAATAGACCGTTTGGAAATGAAACCAAATTTCTCAGGGGAGATGAGAGTGGAGGCAACTACCCCTATACGGTTTGCCATAATTTTGGTAAAAAGTTTAGTATCTGAGTTAGTAAGTGATATGGGGCGCCAGTTGGCCAAGTCCAGCTTATTCCTTTTTTTGAACAACTTTATCATGTAGGCCTCTTGTCCTCTAGGGAGGAGGCGCGTTTCCATTAGGCATTGGTTCATAGAGGCACGCAGCAAGGAGGATAAGTCTTTGAAATATTTCTTATAGAACTCATAAGGAATGCCATCTGGACCTGGGCATCTCCTGTATGGCGCACCACAAACGGCAGACCAGAGTTCATCCCAAGAAATTAAATTTATCAACTCCAGATAATGGGAAACAGTGCAGATATGTGCATTTCAAGAAAATTGTCCACTTCAGCCAGCTTAACTGATTTGGAGTGATACAATTTGGAGTAATAATTTTGTACTTCGATTGACACTTCATCTGGAGTATATGTGACAGAGTGGTCTGGACTCTGCGCATGTGTTTGGGCCAAGCTCTGGTGCGGTGTAAAGAATGTTTGAAAAAGTAAGTGTAGCATGTGTCACCCGCTGTTATATGCTTTACTTTATACTTAACACAAACACAATGCTTGTGTTGTCTTACTAGTGCGTTGAGGCGAGTGGACACTTCTTCCCACTTATGACCCCAAGCTGGTCTGTAGCCTCCTTGGGACATTAGATTCCAGGTGGTCAACTTCTGCCAGCATGCGCAAAATGACTGACTAGGCAGCCTGAGAGTGACGTGATGAGATGTGGCAAGCCTGGCGGATGGTGTTCGCTTTGAAGGTTGACCAGGAGGAAAGTGGGTCTGCACATAATGGTGTGGTAAACTCTGGATCCAAGGTCTTGATGTCCACCCACAAGAAAAACCTGGGCGACGTGAACCTAGCTGGGCAGAGCTTTCACCACTTTGGCACCTGTGCCGCTGAATGTGACAAAGAGAAAGAAACCAATAACATCATGTGGTCACATAATTTGAGTTTTTTCATTGTAAAGTGGGAAACTTGGGATTGAATTTTCAACGGTGTGAGAATAAAGTCAATGTGGGATATAGACCTCAGCTGGCCGTTGTGCACATGGGGACAAGACATGTTTGGGAGTAGCGATGCATGATGTTGCAGAGTATCAAATAACCCTAAAGTGTCTTTTAGAATGCTAAGTTCTACATGCCCCTGTGGGGGTGTAGGCGACGAGAGCCAGTGGTTGGTGGCTGGGTTGGTCCTGCAGTTCATGTCACCAACAACAAATGGGTCGGGGGGAAGTGGGAAGGAATTAATGGCTGAGAAGAATTCCTCAAAGCTCATGCACAGGTTGGGTGTAAATGTTAATGACAGCATGCACTTTGTCATCCCATGAAAAGGTGACAACAAGGACAAGGCTGTCGAGGTACAATATTGATGAGATAAATTATGGGTCACTTGAACAAGCACCCCACAGTTTGGTGACCAAAAGGAAAGGGAAGGGAGGAGCATGGTTGCCCATTTGTCCTCTGAATCGCGCGGACAGGGTGTTTCCTGAATGGCCAGGATGTCCACAAGTAAATTATTTTTAAAAAACTCAGTTTCCTAGCCCAGGACAGCGTGGTCTTGAGTCCAATGATGTTCAACGTCCCTATAGTAAAGGCTCCTCCCATCACACCTTAGGTGCGAGGGGAAGGGTACCCATGTGCTTCAGCCTTCTCTTTTTTAAGCATGTTGCTGTATGGCAGCATGGATATTCTGTGCAATGGAGTACTGTTCATTATGGGTAGTTTTCTCAGTGAGGTTGACATTGGCTTTTACTTCTGTTACTTCCCCCTTGAATAATTTTATTTTTTTGGTTGTGTGCACTTGCGGTGCACCATTGCCTGTTGATGAAGTTTTGGAAGGTAGATTGGTGGGTGACTTGGTTTCAATCGAGCTTGGTGGCATTGGGTGGGTGAATCCAACTTACCTATTTGGTCGTCAGCTTGGGTGTCTCAATCTGATTGGTAAGGATTCCTGAGCCGCTTCTGAAGCAAATGACTTGATGTCCTCCTGGATTTGGGCAGGAAAGATCACTAACATGGTCATGGCCACCGCCTTGGCTGCCATTCTGAGGGCCTGCTTGGCCTTCTTACGCTCCTGTGGGGACACAGGTTTCACTTAAATGTAGCACCCAGGAACGCCCATGGAAAGGCTGCGTCAGTGTCTATTGCAGTTTCTTAGTGGGCGTCTGCACCACGCACATTGCATCCTGGATGATTTCAGTTTGAGTAATGCCTTCCTTGGCAGGGCAAGTATGTTCCTTGTAGTCAAAAGCGCAACAGAAGGTGTAGATAGGAAGTGCGTTATCCATGGTGACCTGGAATAGGCAAAATTCTTGCCCATTAAATTCCACAAAAGTGTCATGAGGGATTTGAGTCAAATCTTCCGCTACCCCCGCAGATAGGGTGAGAACAGCAATTGCTTTGCCTGTGCACAGGTCCAGTGTTGAATGGTTGACCTAAACTAAATAGTTGGTTATTATAAATCAAAAATATCCTAAGTATATCTGAACTTGGGATTCATGGCCTAGCGATTTCACATAATAATATTTGACTGTGATGACACGGGATTGAGGGCTTTTTTGGTTAGGTCAGAGTTAAATTAAGTTTTGATTTAATGACTTGGGCACGTGGGCTTTGTTGGTCTATGTCAAAATTAGTTTTTAATCTCAGTTGAGTTTCTTTTCGAATTAATTACTAATTAGTGATACAAATCGCCTTGGTATGTGCTGCCAATTGCTTGTGAAAGAGAATCAGTTCAACTATTTGCAGATGCACTCAAAACGCCATCTTGATAATGATGACGTTATTTACACTGACCCTGAGGCTGAGCAAGATGCCCTGAGTCAAAATATTTTTAGACCCTTCAACAAACATTTTACATGTTCCTCTGGACAAGTGCATCTGAAAATGAGACATTATGGGTAAGATGTGGTGAACATCGAACCCTATAAATTATCTCCAAGTTGATGCTAATAAACAATATTCAACTACTACCACTAGCTTATAGTCTAACTTATAAACTTTTGTGTTTAATACTTTACTTTGTATTAATCAAGAATTTACTTGGAATCAGTAAGATCAGGGCAGCATGCAATCATCCAAGTAACGACAGGGGATACAAATTTAAAGTGCTATTACCAAGAAGTTATATCTTGAATTATAGTCACCATCTAGTCTATTGTCATCATACAATAGATTTACAAAACTCCATCATACTGCAGAAGAGAACCAGCCATCTGAAGAGGACCAAAATTTAACATCCAGCATGAGCTTAAAGCACTGCATCTCAAAGGATTGGAATTTCACATATTTGGTGAGCCCAGCCTTCAGGTAGTGCTCCAGTACGGTGCGCTTAATTGTTGTAGGTAGGAATTTGAAAATAACAAAAATTTGGTTGGATTTAATCCAGAGAGTCCATTTCATGTCAACTACTCATTGACCATCTAGAAGGTCCACCACCACATGCACTTTTGTGGCTTCGTCCACCACCTTTTTGTTTTTTTTATCCAAGATCCAGCCAACCACAAGGCATGGAGTGCAGTGTGACGTACACTGCGTTCAGGAAATGAGTGTGTACATCTCCACAAAACTTCTCACAAAGCGCCGTTTGTTGTATATCCAAGAAGACTTACACCCCGTGCTCCACCAGCAATAGTGGTTGGGAGTGCGGCATATTAATGAACTGGTTGCAGCGCACTTGCCAAGCCAAAATTTTTGGGGAAATGCTAACCGCCAGTCTTTTACTACTAAATTAATCTAAGCCGCTGGTTTTGCCAGGGTAGTTACAAAACTTGGTTGGTGTGGGGCCTGCGCCTGTGCCTTAATTTGCTCGCCCAACTGCTACCCAACATTGGGTGCACACGAATCTCCACGATGAGATTATTAAAGTTACATAGACTTGAATCAAATATGTTGCAAAAGTGTTTGCAAAGAGAGAGAAAAGTTTTTTAAAATCTTGGTCTAGATTTACTTAAATAGTGTTTTTGTATATAAGTATAGATAACTTTGTATAGACTAATTTTCTTATGGATTATATTTAATAACCTTCTCTTATATGAGATTTTTAAAAATAGAAATGTAACATTGTCTTTATGCATTAGCCTTGAAGTTCCAACTACACAGTTACCCACTATGGGAGTCTATAAAGGGTAGCCATAGTATACTCTTGCCTAGTGAAAAGAACTGAATAAAGCAACCATCAGCCTTTGGAATGACTATGAGTATCTAAAGAATGTTGAGGCATCTATTTTAATGACTTGATTGATATTGCAAATGAGGACAACAATGATCCAGCTGTTATGAGTTACAACAACAGATTGGACATGGAAAGGTCAGTTTACAAATGGTTGAATTGTAAATATGATTATCACATGACTGATTTTGATAATCCTAGCGAGATGACATTAACCATTATAGCGAAACATGATAAAGCTATAAGGTGATGATAACTTAAAGTAGGAAAATAGTGAAAAAATGAAGTGAAACTTTAAAAAGCCAATAATGTTTCAAGATGGGTTGAGTGAGTAAGGAATATTGAGAACGCAAGTTTAGGCCATAAATCAGCCATTAGCAAGAATAAAATTATGGTACTGAATAAATTTTCTATTTCAACTATACATTATAATTTACTTTTTAAATATCTAGACCATACACAATTTGATTCAAATAATCAAACTTCTACACAAAAATTTAATTTTCCTTTACCTGATATCTTACTTTTTTGGCCCAAATAAAGAGTAGATTTCTATTAACCAGTCTTGGTCTAGAATTAAAAATAGTGCCCTCATAATAGGGACTCCTTGTTATTAGCCTTGTAGGAAAAAGATGTTGTATAGCCTCTACTGAGGTCAAGGAATAAAGCTCCAGTAATAAATATTAAAGAAGGATAATTTTACCTGAGCTGCTTCTACAAAAAGGCTGCAAAATCAAAACTTGAAAAATTTGTACTTGGTTTTAATGTTGTCAATACCAGAGTGAGCTGGAGTCTAATTTACCACACCCACAAATGCCATAATCCTCAGTGAAGGTTATCTTGTGAATACATCCTTCTAAAAGTTGTCATACTTGGAATGTCTGTACGCCTAATAAAGGATTTTATGATATTGAGAATAGGAAATTGCCTTCAAGAAGTTAAGTCTGGTGCTACTGTTGGTAATATAAATTGAGAATATTACTCGGGTTTTCTACGACTAGTGATTAAGTATCAGTTAGGAGCTGTAAGTTCCATATATGTTAAGTATATATCAAATGAAGTCTCAATCTATGTCATGTCTAATGAAATCATTTCTGGTGTAAATCCTAGAGATAAGGATGGAGTAAAAGATGCCAGAAGGGTCAATTAGCCCTCCCTGACCTCAGCTATACTTTGGATTAAAGCTGGGTTAAGGCAAGCAATCACAGGTTAGTCCTCAAAAAAATGATTTTTCTAAAGACGTTAGATTGGTGCTAAAATCGCCCATTATAGAGTAAATGAGGACGATCACTACATTTGATTTTTAAACAAAAACTTTTGCTTATTTACAACATTTATTAGTCAAAAATGGTAAAATTAGGCTGATATGAAGACTTGAGCTCACAAAGTCTCAAGTTATAGAACTACCACTTGTGGTAGTCTCACCATACTGTCAAAAATTGGGTCTAAGCCTCAAAAAATGGATCAAGGCCTATCTCCCCAAATTATTAAAGTTATTTTTTCTAATAATCTCTATCTTGGTCATCTTTCTCCATTAGAATAATGGCCATTTTTTTACCTATCTAATGTTACCTTAAGCTACCCTTGTGCTTTAACTACTTTTTATTCTTTTGGGGTTTAAAAATAATCTATTATGACGTTTAGCACCATACAAGGGGTGCTCACATTAATCCTATTAATGTTCTTTTTTGAGAGTTAGAGACATTTTCATCACATTAGATGACCAACCTCTTTAACATTAGGCTGTTGAATTTATAATTTTTTGAGACTATTTCTTGGCATAAAAGAGTGCGGTAATTGGTTGCCAAAGTCCCTATACTTCTAACCTGAAGTTATAATTCTTTTGAAGGTGGCCCAGCTCAGCGTTTCGTTTTTAATGCTTGCAGGAGGGTGCCTTTCCTTCTAGCATGTATTTAGTGTTTTTGGACCTTTGAGGACAAGCCACATGTGTTCTATATTTTCTAAATTTAAGTTTTATTAAAGTATGCGACCAGGGGATGGGCAATACTGATTGAAAAGCAGCAAATCTCATATTAAACAGGCAATCTTGAAAAAAAAAACTAAACCTCCAACCAGGCAGGGAGCGGATGACCTATAACCCACCATGGCAGAGGGGAGGGAGGGTCAGGCGGCTCAACGTCAGGTGCAGCAGTGACAGCAGAAGTGGCACGATTGAAGAGGCGGATGTATACCAGGAGCAATGGCGTTAGGCATCAGCATGGTGGTGGTTGAGGGCTGCAACGAGGCAATTAGTAAACATAATATCATCCTGGAGGAGAGCCTCAAGTACATCTGCAAGATGATGTTCTGTTTGAAGTCAGGCATCTGGCCATAGAGCGTAATTAGAAATAATTTTCCAATAATTTTAATTGTTGGATTAAAGTTTGTAAGGCTAGCAGCATATGAAGTAGCATGGTTGGCGGTGTAGGACAACTGGTAATTCCTTCCCGCGCCTCCTCTAGAAAATTAGGGGAAGTTGGGTATGTGTTCCCATTTGAGAATTAATAAACAGATTTTACCACTGCTTTATGGAGGAGGGGAAAATGGGGCGAGTCCACCGCTGCTAATGCAAGCTGGTGGTCACTTTGGAAGGGGTAGGCATTGGGTTTAGGAGCATAACATCTTGGCGGGAAAGGATTACAAAATCAGCATTAAGCAATTCAGTCAAGACTTAGCCATTTGCGGCGTTTAAACTTGATTTGTCTGCTTCATGTATGACAATATTACATGATTAGTCAACCTCATCCAATAGGTCCCAAGGATTTTGGCTAACATGCTCAGGCGAGGCAGAATAAGGGTAAGTGTGAGTTGGCAAATGGGGAGTTGCATGGGTGCAAACAGTGGTCTAATCCTGGATCAATTGGTGGGTTTTAATGCAGGTGTAATTGTGGCTATTCTATTTCTTTTGAAATTTTATCATTTTTAGTATAAGCAGCTCTCACTTGCCCTCTCTTGGATTTCAGTTGCTGCATCATTTTTCATACAGTGCTCTGGACTGGGTTTTTATAGTTTTTAGGAATCTTTGTGGTTTTTGGAAGGCAATGTAAGGTTTGAAACGCTTTGTGGAAGCTTGGCAACCCACTTTCTCTTCATTCCAGAACTTCCATGGGCTCTTTGAAAAAAGTCAATTGTGATGATTTTTGAGATTTAATTTTATAAACTTGTGTTGGGTCCAGTACTTACTTTTACTTGACTTTTTGAAAATGTCATTTACAAAAAAGCATAAACAGTGGGTTGATGCACCCTCAAGTATGGCATGCTCCACCTGCCATCTCTGAACATGCAATATGTGCTCTTCTTCATATTTTTCCCGCTTTAGACAAAGTGAGTCTTTAATTTAACCATAAACGTTTCACCAGCAGAGACAAACTTTAAATTCTGCCTTGGAAGAAAAAATTTTCCTTTAAATATGGAGGCTTCTTTTATATCCATACCTTCTTTCTTGGGTAAACTTGAGGGTCTGCAGAGCTTTAGCACCAATGTTTTAATTAAACTGTTTCAAAATTTATCTGAAATTGCCTCATCTGTGGCCACTCCTGTCAGGAGAGTATATGTAACTCTCCGTTTCCCAGTTTGGAAGTGCAGATTGCACAAGGCCAACACCAGAAAACCAGCCGATATAAGGAAAGCTGCTAGTGCCCTGCAGATGGTGCTGGAGCTGGAGCAGCTAACCACGAAAGTGGTTATCCACAGTGGTAAACATTCACTGGAAACAACGGGGTATTGGGTGGGAGCAGTAGGGGGCGGCTCAGGTTGGAGGGAGCCTGGGCGGCCCAACGGAGCACCAAAAGAAGGTCTTATCATTGTTACAATCAACTGGTTAATGAATTGTGAGATCTCCTCAAAGAGGTCTGCGCACAGGTTTACTGAAAATAAAATAAAAATGTAAAAAAAGGGGTTTATTTAAATGGAAAGACGACCAACAAGGAATGTTGGTCAGAGGAAAGTGTATTTAATCTTGGATGTGGAAATTGAAGTTATGCCGCAGTGGGCCCAAGCAGCGACTCACCAATAGGGTGATACTTCCATTCGAGTTAGTAAAATAGGGTAAAACCAACTTCACTTGAGTTATCAACTGAAGTTGGATTCAATCTGAGCACGTTATTTCATAGCAGGAATGTGTTTTGAACCATTGTTCCGAAACTAAGCACACCAAACCATCCACCTTAATTTGGTAAATAGTTCGTTTTAACGCAAATGGCTTGGTGCAAGGCTGGGCCCTAGGTTCCTCCTCCAGGCCAACCTGAGCATACCTGGCCTGCACCCAGCGCTGGTCCACGGTATGCTTCAGCTCTGGAAGGGCCTGAAGTTTCACCTTTTGGTCTTTTTGGCGCCCAGCCTTGTCTTTAGCATTTACACCCATGATAACATCATTGGTACATGACAACTCCTATATAAACTTCTCCTGGAAAGCAAACTCTTTTTTAGAAATTGAGGCTACTTCCATTTTCAGGCCTTTGCTCTCAGAAAAAATCAAGAGTTGGAAATAGTATAGCCCCCAAAGATTTAATTGAATGTTTCAAATTTGGCAAATATGTCTCACCTGAGGCCACCTCTAAAAATTCCCCTCCCAATAGAAAAATTCTCTTTTTAAACGAGGCCATACTTTTATTGCCAGGCTTTCACACTTTGGGAAACCTGAGGGTTAGCAGGGTATAGCCCAAAAAATTGAAACTAAATCTTCTGATAAACTTCCATTTCCAGAAACTCTCTTTTAAAAATAATATGAATTACCAGCGGAAGAGAGTCTTGCCATTTTAAACATGAATAGCACAGTTCAGCTGGTTGTCAAATCTGGCCTTAAGCCTTTGCAACCCAAGACACTATTTTGAACAAGAGTGATTTATATACAAATGAGCCCTTTAAATGTTGTTGCTGGGATAGTCTTAACTAAACTTTGTTTACCATATTACCCATGAGAAACCTAAGCTAAGCCCCTGTCATACATTTGAGTGTTCGCCTGATTAAGAGAAAAAATACTTAGATATCAAATTGTTCATTTGGTTTTAAATCTAAATTAAACACTTGAAGAATTAAGTAAACAAGTTAAAAGGTTTTACCTCACAATAACTTAAATGTAGTTCTTCCTGTGGATTTTGGCCTTGGAAGATGCTCTCTTGGTGCATATTTTGCCAAAATCCAGCAATAGGGATTTATACCACGAATACAATAAAATAATAAGCTTTTATAAACTTATAAAGTTATGGTTTTTTATGTTTTTTACTAGGCACCGCGGGGATAAGATGAAAAATGTCCCCCACAATATCCAACCAATCAGTAAATAAACTGTATTGAGGGTTGGAAGAAATTTGAAATAGGTTTGGAATAGCTTAGCCTAGTCCAGATTAGAAAATATGTGGAGATAGCGCATCAAAACTCAGGTATTTGCTTCATGTCAGTGGAACAATGGATGGAAAATTATGATTGGAAAAAACGTACCTGTGAGGTAACGCATCTATGAAATTCAGCCAATCCCCATTCAAGAAATTTATTGCACCTCCTGGGACCCCCAAAAAGCCTATAAAAGGAGGTGGTCCCCTCATAGGTTCCTTGAAAGACCTGGTCATGGTGATGGAAGTACCTTCCAATGGTTGCCCCACAAACCGTTGTGTTGTCAGAGTAATCTGACTTTTGTTTTTAGGGCTTTTGCCTTTTCAGGATCAAAATGGTGTTACCTTAATTAACGGACTCCACTGAGAATTGGCTAGGGTCTTTTGGCCAATTTTACTCATTTTTTGTATTATTATTAAATTAATATCGTTATGCAGACTAGTAAATGTCCAACATTTCCCCTTCTTGGTCGATTTGGATCCACAATATTCTTACCTTAACACTAGGAGGGCAAATGTCCAACATCATCTCCCTCAAGAATGTTGGGGGGAGAGTAGGGCCATAGGAATTGGCCATGAACGCGATTAATAGTAACTCTAATAGCAAGGGATTTGATGGAGTACTCCTCTCTGTTCTTGTAAGTTACTACAAAAGGGCCTTCCCAAATGAACCCTAGTTTTTCCCTTCTAGGGGGACACGATTGTGATAATAAAGCACCAAGCAGATACTTGGAGGAAGAGGGGCCCAGAGCTCATTAGTGGCTTGACCCTCTTTTGTGACTGTCTTTGCTAAGTTGGTCATTGCTTCTGATTGCAACTGTATGATATTGTAAGTCTTGGGGAATGTCCCCTGGCTCTTGATTGGGCCATCTTCCCATTCCCGATTAAAAAGACACCAAAGAGGATGGCAGTGTCCCTTGTTACTCAGGGCGATCTTGCTCACATAGTAGACGAGTGATGGGTAACAGCTCTCCCACTTCAGATCCCACTTCTGGTGTCCACACACACCTCAGCAGAACTGTTGTGAGGAATTAGTGAAATATGTGCAAGATTGCTAAATTGAAATCAGTCAGATCTAATTCAAGTGTCAATATAGCCAATGGCTGAATCTCAAATGGTTGGAAAGGCATGGATACTGAGGTATTGGCTGGAACACCTGATGGCTCCAATTCAATCAGTAAGCCAATAGAATTAACATCAGGCGCCATTAACAAGGGTTTGAAGCCCTCTGTTGGTAATTAGGGTGTTGCGGCTGAGGTGCTGCCATTGACTAAATGGACGGTTCAGTGAACAAGCATGGGCGTCCCAAACCCGTTCCCAACCAAATGGACCTGCCCCTATGTGGGGTGGCCTTGGGGGATTCCTGTCACTCGTTGGGCCAAATGCCGTTATGCCAAACATCAAAAATGTAGCCAAAACCCGGTTCAGACGTTTGAGGTCAAACTGACAGAGTCTCAGCCCACCACTAAATTTTGTGATGTCAGTTCTCAAGGAATAAACCCGCCCATTCCTGCACAATTTGCCAGTTAGGTCAAAATTGTGGGAACCAATTCTGTCTTGTCACTACTTAAATTGACCACTATTTAATCAGTTGCATAGCACTGAGAAAATTGTTAGTCAATTTTCTTACTTTTCCTTTATATAAAAATTTACCAAAAAAGTAAACTTTTATTTTTTGACTGCTTCCCTGATGGCATTCCCCTGGTGGCCCATTGGTCCATACACCGGATGGGTTCTACCAGTACTCTTGGTCACTATGGGTCCCTCTGTCATCAATTGGGTTCAGCGAGTCCAATATTTTTGGCTTTACAACCCCATGATCACTAACTTCCGGCAGCAATACATGGGAATCTTGTGGTCGTATGTCCACCAATTACAAGAGAGAATCCATCTCCTTGTCACCCCGGTAGAGATGGCACCATATGCTGGAGATCTTATCGGGATTATCTCAGTGATTCAACCCCCTGCAGCAAGACCTCCTGGGTCAGGAGTGAGTTCAGTGTGGTTTGTCATCAGGATCATTATCACCATATTGTTGCACCAACACTTCGTCATTTCCCACTGCCCAGCTCCATACCAAGTCATTTGGTCAGCAATGCCTCTGGCATTCTGGCTTGCTTTTTGGGTGCTTATGCATCCTGACTGGCAGGCCAGTCTAAAATTATTCTGCCATTTCCATGACAGATATGTTGAGCTAACATTCTCATAGCTTTCTTGGGATCAGTCTTATCAGTAAAGATATCTTTGCAAGTAAAAACTGGAACCCCAGGTTCTCGCCCATACAATACTCAGAAAAGTGACATTTCAAGGATCCAATGATAGCTGATGCGGTACGTCATGAGGGCACTGGATAAGTACTGATCACAGTGAAGGGGTCTGAAGTAGCCATTCTACATAATATAGAAACAGGGTTCCATTTTTTTCCACGGTACCATTTTCAAAGGGTTGTAGGGGCAGAAAAGAGCTGTTGGGTGCCCATGGAAGTCGTGAGAATCTTTATCACTTTGGAAATAAAGTTTTTAACATTACCACAGAGCAAAACTTGAGGGCAAGTTTGTCAGCTAAAGATATACTGGTGGAGGAAAGTGGCCGTTGCCTTTACTGTCTGAGCTGGGATAGCCACTCCCTTGAATTATTTGATAAAGTAATCAATTCCAATCAAAATATATCGATTTCCACCTGTAGTTTGGGGGAGAGTGAAAACCACATCGAGACTTAATGTGTGAAAAGGCTGTTGAGGGGTGGTAGCTGATATTGATACTTTATTTTGAAGTTGCATTGCTTTTTACATGTTAAACAGGCATCCAAGACTTCAACGATGGTCTCCAAAATTCCCTCCCAATAGTAGCGTTCTTTTATCCAAACGTAGGTTTTCTACACTCTGCTATGCCCTAGGAGGGCATGGGACTCCATAATGACATATTCGCTTAGAGGGTCAAAGCTAGTGTAACCAATTCTCCCCCACTTTCTTGCATAGATGTCCATTATCCACCTTCATGTTATGGGAATGGCGAGCTAGAATCTTCTGAACTAGTTCATCCTCATCCTCCTAAGCATCAGGGGTCATTAGAAGATCATGTAGCCGCTCTGCTTCACTATTATCTTATTGAAGGATGGGCAGCCAAGTCGACTTATCTACATTCATGTGGCTCGTCCCAGCTCAGTGTACAATGGTCATATCATAGTGCTGGAGCTTTAAAGCCCAGCGTGCCAACCGCCCAATGGGATCTTTCATGTTTTGTAACCACTTTAAAAAGGCGAGGTCAGTAAATGACTTTAAACGAGGTCTTATATAAGAAAGGGCGATAGTTTTTAACAGCAAGCAAGACAGTCAGGCATTCCTTCTCAGTGAAGCTATAATTGCATTCTGCCTTAGAGAGCATCTTATTGAAATAGAAACGGGGTGATCAACCCCAACCTCATCCAATTGATTCAAGATAGCTCCAACCGCGTAATTGGAGGCATCAGTAAACAGAATAAAGCGTTTGCTATAATCAGGGTGGCGCAAGATTGGCCGTTGCTGCAGCAGCTTTTTTAGCGTTTCAAAAGCAGCTTGTTGTTCCGCTCCCAATGAAAAGGTGTTCTTTAGTTAAGAGCCATATAAGGGGCTCAATGAGCTGAATAGATTTGGGGGTGAATTGATGGAAGTACCCCATCATGCCCAAAACATCTGAATATCACGGAAGGTTTTGGATCATGCATCTTGGATATTTTCTCACCCTTATCTTAAAGAGGCTGGATCCCATCTGAGGAGATGGCGTGACCCAGGAGGTCTAACTTCTCTTAGAAGAAGGTACATTTAGAGGGATTCAGTTTAATGTGAGGCCCAAAACCGTTGAAAAACTTCATTTAAACGAGAAAGTTGCACATTAAAGGTTTGGGAAAAGATGGTGATATTGTCTAAATATACAATCATGCAACTAAGTTTCAGGTCCTGCAAGATGTGGTCCATGGCTCGCTGGAAAGATCTGGGCACATTGCACAACCCTTGTGGTAATCGGGTAGGTTGGAAAAGTCCCTCACTGCAGATGAGCGCACGCTTTTCATGGTCTTATGAGGGAAAGGTCCATTTGACAGTATCTGCTAGCCAAGTCCATGTCAAAAAGAATTTAGAACCAGAGAGTTGGGCCAGAGTATCATAGATTCTCAGGATGGGTTAGCTATCCTTCTTGGTGAGGTTATTTAGCTTGAAATAGCAGTCCATAACTACTCAATGGGCACCATTCTTCTTTTTTATGAGCAAAAGTGGAGAAGACCAGGGACTTTGAGAAGGCACCAGTGCCCCGCGTCCAAAAACTGTTTAAGCTCCGTCCCCATCTGGAGCTCCTCAACTTTTAATTTTAGATAAGGCTTGGATCGGATAGGCTTGGCATCACCAACATCAATGGTGTGGCACCAGCCCTTCATATGACCATAGTCAGTATCAAATTTGTAGAAATTGTCACTATAGGACTCTAGTAAGGAATATATTTTATTATTTCAGTGGTAAAAGCTAATCAGAATTATGCACGTTGGGATAAGCACATATCATTTTGTTTATGGGTAGTCCCTTATCTAGCAAAGACTCAATATAATAGACTTGATGGATGTCTTCAATGGGAAGCAGCAAGGCTTTTCTAATCTCCTAAGGCTTCATTACAACCATGTCTCTGTTAGTGATATTTCCCAGCAGAAGATTAATAGGTAGCTTTAGGCAGGGTCTAGGATACCTGGCAACACCTGGGGTATCAAAGGGCTGATTCCATCAACGCTTGCTAAGTGCAGAAGGCAGTTGTGGGAGAATTTCTTAATAATCTTGGTGTCTATCACCTTTTGTTCACCCGCTTTGATGACTACCTCTTCTGACGCAAACAATGAAATACCTCTGAACCATCCACAGAGTTGGGCAGCTTTTTTGTGTTTCTTCCTGATGTGGTATAAGTAGGGTGAAGGCGTAAGAAGGGTACTTAACTACGCATGTATATTCCAATATCTTAGGCTCATCATTTGTAAAAACTAGAGGAACCTCATAATTTAGAAGGGAGAGAAATCCCTCTTTCTTATTAAAGATTCCCTCATACTCAATCATGAGTTGAGTGCTAATGAGCAGGTCGTATGTTTTGTTATCCAAAGCCACCGCAGGGGCAGCAATTAGGAGTTTACCAATTCGTATTGGTAGAGAAAAGTAGGCTCCAATAGCTTGAGTATTTTTAGGTCATGCAGTTCCATACTTTTGGGAATAGTCCAGATCAGGAGCCAACTTAGTTTTTTATGAGCTTATAAGAGACTGTGATCAATAGAGCACCCATATCAATGATGGCTAGAAGCGCGCTTAATTGATTACAACCTCTATTTTGGTTATGGTGGTACCAAAAGTTAGGGGGAGGGCAAGGACCTCCTTTAAATGGAGAGTGGAAGCAGGGCGCTGAGCTATCGCAGGGTATTTGTCTTTTAAAGACTGAAGGCGTGAACCTGATGGGTGGATCTGATCACTGAACCAATAAGCTGATCAGAATCATTAGCGGTATCAATCACCTCTGAAAACCTCAACAATTGTTGAAGATAAGTCCGTCGAGGTATTATGGAATTAACAATTCTTCTTGGTCTCAACCTATCTGGAACCTGCACTTCCATTGGGGCTCCCAAGACAAAATAGCCAGCTCTTCACCCCCCCCCTCAGACTCGTCATCAGAGGGATTGTCAATGCACCTCAACGAGTTACTATGAGGGGGAGAGAAACCGGCTTAATTTCCTCACAGTGGAGAGATTTATCACTCTCATCTACCCTTCTGTTTTTTGAAGGGAGCATAGTGGTTGTACCAACTTTTGGGGGAGCCATTGGAAGTGTGATGGCTTTAACGGTTGCCTTAGGAGTGATTGGCTTGGGCAGTCCCATAATGGAAGATTTTGAACTAGAGGCAGCTAGAGTTGAGGCCGAGGGGGATTTAGGATGGTGTGATGCGTTATTCATTATAGTAGACTTCTCGGTAAGAGAGTGATGAGGAAAGTGATAACTGCCTTCACTAGCTGAGCTTTTGAACCTGAAGCTGAGGGAAAGCGCTGCACCATAACTGTCAATAGTTTTTGGTTATACTCACACGGTGGAGGAATAATAGGTCGTTTCAGCTCTGCAGCAGTTAGTTTCCAGTGGGATACAGCCATAGAAGAGTCTGAAAGGGTCAGAGTTGATTTATATTTGGTATGTCTTGTATTAAGTTCAGGTTCATAAATGTCAACTACTGCTAGAAGTGCTAATTTGATATCCCGTACAGTTTAAAAGGCATGCTTGACTGCTGAGATATGCATTTCTAAAGAGAGATAAGATGCCAAACTAGTCACGATAGCTGCAATAGCATCATATAGAGGGAGTAGTTTGGCCAGCAACAGAGTTTGCGCTTTGCTATAGAATCTCTCAACAAATGAGGAAATAATATACCCTCTTTCAGGCTAACGCACATAAAGGCTTGTTTTTGCCGTTTTAAACTCTGTTGGGAACCAAACTCTTCAATCAGTGATTGTTCAACCTCTGTCCAGGTGGTAAGCGTAGCCATTCAATGAAACATGGTATCCTGAGCCATCCGACTTAAGCAAGTGAGGACAAACTTGGTTTTTTGTAGGTCAGTCGCTCCTTCCATTGCAGCCTTGTAAACATAAAGGAAGGAAGCGATACTTCCCTCACCAGGCGTAAACTTATCTTTAAACGGTTGTTTAAGAAATTTAGGGAAGGGCCCATTAGGGCCTTGTGAAGAGTGCTGCTCAAGCATTTTGAGGCGATTCAAAGCAATGGCTATCTGATTTCCAAAGCAGCTATCTTTGGTTCCAAAATAGTTGCCATATTGTAAATAGTCTTTGGTGGTATTCAAGGTACCCCCTGTAGTGAGCACCACTTGTTGGATTTTGGCCATGGAAGATGCTTTATTGGTGCATAATTTGCCAAAGTCCAGCAATAGGGGATTTATACCACGAATATAATAAGATAATAACCTTTTAAAAACTCATAAAGTTAGGGTTTTTATGTTTTTTATTAGGCACTGCCGGAATAAGATGAAAAACGCCTCCATCAATATCCAACCAATCAGTACTTAAACTGTATCAAGGGGTTGAGGGAAATTTGGGGATAGATTTGGAATAGCTTAGCCTAGAGCAAATTAGAAAAATATGGGAAATAGCGTATCAAAACTCAGATATTTGCTTCATGTCGGTGGAACAATGGATGGGGAATTATGATTGGAAAAAACGTACCTGTGAGGTAACGCTTTTATGAAATTCAGCCAATCCCCATTCAAGAAATTTATTGCACCTCCTGGGACCCCCAAAAGCCTATAAAAGGAGGTGGTCCCCTCATAGGTTCCTTGAAAGACCTGGTCATGGTGATGGAAGTACCTTCCAATGGTTGCCCCACAAACCGTTGTGTGGTCAGAGTAATCTGACTTTTGATTTTAGGGTTTTTGCCTGTGAAGGATTCAAAATGTTGTTACCTCGATTAACAGGGTTCCACAAAGAATTGGCTAGGGTCTTTTTGGCCAATTTCCTCATTTTTAGTATTATTATTTAAATCTATATCGTTATTGCAGACTAGTAAATGTCCAACATTTCCCCTTTTCAGCTGATTTGATCCACAACATTCTTATCTTGACACTGTGAGGGCAAAAGTACAACACTTCTTTATAAGAGAAAACAATACATTTTTAAAGACTTAAAGCAGTTCTTAAGGGTGAAAATATTTTCTTTACTGATCAGGAGCTATTAATTACTTAAATTGACTGAAATGAACTTATTCTCAAACCTACTGATTAATATAGTCTATTAAGTCATTACCACATGGACATAACATTAGCTCAGCTGACCAATCAACAAATACTAAGCCATTTCAGAGTGAATTTGATAAAAGTTCTAATAGATAATATCCTTTACCAATCTAAAACCTATCCCTGTGATTTCAAATGTATTACTTCAGATCAGAAACGTGACAGAATGAGTAGGAGTTCAGAAAAAAAATCAAAGTGATAGTAAATATTAGTCTTTTCCTTAACCTTTTTTGGATCAACTTGAACTTTAAAAACTCAAATTGTGAGAATTAAAAAACATCTCCAATTCTCAATTTAACGTTGCAGACAAATTATTGTAATGGGGAGAGACTTGTAATTCCCAGCCAACTTTATGAGTCTTCATTTAGAGTTATGTTATTCCTTTATATGCAAATGTCGCGTGATCATAGTGAAGATTAAGCCAATGGCTATGCTTTTTTTGAGAGAAGGGGTATAAGTACCCCCAAAGTTTTATTGATTAACTATTGTGTAACATACCTTTCTTCCTTGTTGTTATAAAACCTACTTGTGTTTTATTTTTACCCCAAATTTTCAGACAGCTGCTGAGTGTACAAGCGCTCCCAAAAAAGTTGTTTTTGTTTAGATTCTGCGACTAAGCACCTGTGAGCAGCTTATTACCAGGATATCAACAAGTATTGTTCACTACAGTTGAACCTGTATTGTACAGTTAATTGCATTAAATCTATTTGGAAGTTGCATCTAACACTAGAGTAGCAGGATGGATCAAGAATGGGGTTGGTGAAGAGGATGACATTATAAAAGCCTTCCAACTATAACGTTTAAAGGTGAACAATTAAACCGCTTAGTTATACCAGAGTCTCAGTGAACTACCTTACCATCTACCAAAGTTGTTAGAGATCTAGCTCATGGCATATTGAACCCTAGGGATTTTGCATCTCGTGAAGAGGTTCTTCTGTGGAGGCTCAACTGATATTCTATTATGTAACCTGAACTCTTCTGGACATCTACAGTCAAATACAACTTGACTATAGACATTCAAAATTTGCACACTCAGATATGTTTCATATAATACTTATTGGGAGTACACCATAAAGAACATCAACACCACCTAGCTATTTATTGATGATTTGAGGCTGCTTACTATAATCTCTACACTTTGGCTTCAAGTCACGTCAGAAAGGCAAAATCCAGAGTAGAAGAAAACCACTGGCTTATTATTCAGCTTTATGAGAGAATTACCACAATTGTTCTGGTGCAGTTAAGTATGTAGAAAAAGCCATGAATATATTCCGTGAAGGATTAGATGTGTCCACTGCTAAAAATCAATCTCTTCTTGATTAATTTTCAAAAGAACTTAACAATTACAAAGAGAAACTCATAGTGAACTGCTATCCTACGTTTCTCCTTCTCAACATGGTGATGAGCAACAAATAGTCGCTTTTAAACAACATATAGAAACAATTCTTTTATTGAATTAGAACTTAAAATCATCCCTCTTAAGAGACTCATGGTTCCGTTCCTACCTTAGAAGCCAAAGGAATTCAATTGGAGAAAGAGTTAAAGCTAAAAGCTCCTTCAAAGATGCCAGGTATTTGGTCCAGTGATTTGATAAATGTTAGAAGTAGTTTCATGGTGTTAAGAACACGACTGAAGGGCATATCTGCTAAAGGATGTATAAACTTAATTGAACTAAGCTGATAGATATTGTGAGCAGGTTAACGGCGACCTCCGCTCTCAATGATCCCATCCATCTGATGTTTTTTAGGTTTAGAAGATAAAGGAGGATCTCCAAAAGCATTTGGGATGAGTGAAGATGCTATTAATAAGTGAGCTCTCTCCTATCTAATCTTTGCTTAAAAATTTAGAACTTGAACGCCAGGTTGATTGACTTGTTAATAACAAGATTGCGATAGAGTCCAAAATGGCCCTATGTGAATCCGCCTCTTGCATGACCCCTGAAGCCATGGAAACCCAGATCATTGATATACAAGAGTAAAATTGACTTGCTCTCTCGCTCCTCTGATCAAATGTCCATTTGATCAGAAGTTTAATGGATACAATACTACTACTGTCCATGCCCTTTCTTGAGGTGAACACGTACCTTACAAAACCACATCTAAGGACAAGTTTACCCCTGTAGAAGTTAAAAATGTCTCATTTCTTTATGTCTATGAATCCTCTATGAAAGGGGAGACCAATCACCAGAAATCAACAATATCCTTTCATGCCAAAGTTGTATGACACAAGAAGTAATGGTTAACCATATGGACACCTTAGTACCCATGCAGAGTTTAAGAAAGTGCTTATTAATAAATTTAACTTCAAAAAATATAAGCATAAAAAAGCAGGCTTTCATGCGCATCAGCATGCAGAAGAGAAAATGTTTCAATATTTGCTGGTCAATTCTTTATGAAATCCTAGATACATTTGACCTCCAAAATGCTAACCCTAATGACTCCATCGCAGCTATAATTACTGGGTTGGCCCCTCATCCTTGTTTGCCACTTCAGATCACCTCAGTGAAAAAGTTACTTCCAAAATGTTTACACATAATGAAGCCTTATTATATGTTGCTGGCTTCCATAAATTCATTATCACCTGAGGAGTTGCATCAAAACCCTGAGACTTAACCATTGAGGATCTGAAGCTAAAACAAACTGAGCCTCCAAAGGGCACCTATTACAACAAGACCTGACATGTTGAAAATGTGTGTCATAATAAGAAATCTGAGACTGGAAAGCAGAATAGACTTGTTGATTTAAAAACAAGCATCCCTGTTGCATTAATCTGAAGTATATGACTCCCCCTTCTCCATTGTCATCTATCTTGTATGGATAATTTATCCAAAGGCGAATCAGAAGGGATTATAAAGATTTTTGCCATTTTGTCCCAAGAGAACCTGCTGAAGTCTAAAACTTCTGATTTGTTGGATGCTGAGAGTAGATGACGCCATGGTACATGATAGAACATATCTCAGTACAGTAATGGGTGCCCTAAGATATTAATACTGTTTTTGATGCTGATCTGTTTATTACTTTGTTAGTCCAACCGATATAGCATATTCCCACCTTGCAATCAATTAAGGAACGATATCTTGAGGCAGCTAAAAACTTAACTTTACTTTTCATCTCAAGGAGGTACTTTCTCTTCCTCCCAACTTTGGTAAAACTATTACCAAGGTAAAAGTCATCATCCTGAAAGTAAGTGTCATGGCCATCATTGACACTAGTCCCCCAATCAATGTCATGTCTTTAAAGCTTATCAAAAAATCAAGCTGCTGTCAGACTTGAAAAACTTCGCAGGAGTATGAACTTGTGGTCCAAACAGCACTCACGCTATTGGGGTATAATTTTCTTAACCATCCAAATTGGAAATCTTGTCCTGTCAGCACACGCTGTAGATTTGAAAAACAATAATTATTGTATGCTCATTGGCACCCAATTCATGATTGAGTACAAAAAACCCTCAATATGAAACAGAGTTTTCTCTCCCTGTTCAACTATGAAGTTCCGCTAGTTATAAATAAATATAAAGCAAGAAAGAATACTTATGCCTGGTTTAATAACAATATTTAACATTATCTTTGCATTTTTACAACGTCCAGACGAGTTAAAAAAATCCATATTTGTGGACGTTTTAAAATTCATTTATTTATGCTGCAGAAGAATTAATGATTAGGCCTGGTGAACAACAAGTGGTTGAACCGAAAATTACCTTAGAATCCCCAGGCCCTGCTTACTAAACATGACAATCATTGACAGAGTTAGTCATTTATAGAGTAAATCTTACCTGGAATACTGAAAACTGACTACTAGCAATCTATAGATACTCTATTAAAACGTCTCACTAATAAAGACATTCTTGTAAAGAAACATCAATAGTTATGAAAAGGCCTTCTAGTTTCAATTAATAATATCAAAAAAGATTTATTTTTGGTTCTATGTTGGACATTGGATCACCTATAAACAAAATGCTATGTACTTTACCTAATGGTCATGTTTTAGATGAACTAATTCCTGAAGAGCTTGAAATTTTTTTAAATTCTTATAGAGATATTTTCTCTAATTTTGACACCAACTATGGGCACATGAAGATTGGAGCCATAAAATCGATATTAGTGATGCTAGCCCTATCTGGTCTAATTTTTATCATAGATTAAAGGTCAAATAACAACAAATGAGGACATAGCTCAGGCAGTTACTACACTCTGAATTCTATTACCATCCCATAGCCCTTGGTCATCCCCTCTTTTTCTTATCAAGATGTAAGAATGGAAGCCATCAAATAGTTTGACCACCAAAAACTGCATAACCTCGCTAAGAAAGAAGGTTATCCTATCCCTTTAATCAATAACGTTTTTGCCCAAATCTCTGGTTCTAGATTCTTTTCCGCTATGGATTAGCCGTGGGTGTTAGAAATAAACCTTTCTCTGTAAGATCAGGTAAATACACACTTAGTTTCAGTAAAGGCCTATTTCAACCATGTTCCTTTCTCAAATTTTATGTAATTCACCCACATCACTACAATGAGCAATGGAGTATATCCTACAAAATCTTAAACTAAATTATGTGGTTGTTACCTTTATGACATTTTTTTTTAAAACTTTCAATGACCAACTTAATTATCTTAAAAAAGTTTCCAATGTCTCCATAATTTTAACATCAAAAAGAAACCATCAAAAAGTACTTTTTCAAAAGAAATTAGAGATTTTTGGACATGCTATCTCACAAGAAGTGATTCAACTTTTACAAGATAAGATTAGAAATATATCCAATATGCCTCCGCCTAAAAATACTTTGAGAAATTCAGGTATTTTTGGGTATGATGTGCTATTACCATTAATTCATACCAAAGCCTGCCAAAAACAAAGTTCATGTTTGGTTATTGACTAAGAACACTTCATTGTTGGGGTGCCAAAAAAAGTAGCTTTTGAAACGTTTAAGAAATTGTTACAAGAACGATCTACCCTACGCCACCAAGATTATGGTAAACCTTTCATATTGGTTACTGATGGCTTTGGTTATGGTGTTGCAATTATCATCTCTCAATTGGATGAAAAAGGCTTGGATCACCCAGTCTCATATCTCAGCACGATGCTCTCAAAAGTTGAACGTAAATATAGCGTCAAGGAGAAGGATGTCTCACCATCCTACTCATTATAAAGTTCTACGCCCTTTCTAATATATAACTTTGTATACTATAGTTGCTGACCACGCCTCCTGAAGTGGTTTCAAAATATAAAGGATCCTACTGGAAGACTGTCTCTTTGGGCATAGAAGCTCTACCATTATGTTTTAAAGATTGAGCATATAGCTAGGACATGTCATATGAATGCAAATGGAATGACTCACCTACTTGTCTTTCATTTAAACAATAGTGAAGCACAGAGATTGCATAACCTACTAATGCCTTTTAATGCTTGGGACGATGAGGTTGAGCTCATCAAGAAAATGCCAATGCGACACTCTCAAAACACCAAGGTTGAAAATGGAAAAGCTATACAAAAAAGTAGGTGTAAAATAGATTCTCTATCTTTGAGCTTCAGAACGACTACCTGTAATTTTGGAAGAAATTCTACCCATTAATAAGGAGTGTGGAAAATTTATGAGCGAATTAAGGATCTGTGCTATTGGCAAGTAATTATTGAGTCCATTATTAAAATCCTGGACGCTTTCCTACCCTGTAGAAGCAATGTAGTTTCAGGACCAAATACAAATATCAGCCTACTTCTCTAAAAACCATTTCACAGCATGAGCTTAGATGTTGTAGGTCCCTACCTCAGACTACCTGTGTTAAATAGTATATAATAGTAGGATTTATCATATTACAAGTTGGGTTGAATCTGTTGCACTTCCGTTCCAAAATGGTAAAGCTAATGCAACATTCCTATATTAGCATATCTTTACACTACTTGGTTAACCCAACAAATTTCTCTGCAACAATGGGAAGAGTTTCACCTCTAGAGCTATCAATATCCTAGCTACTCCATTTGGGGCTCATCAACTCTTTTTGCCTCCCTACAACCCTTCTATAATTGTACCATAGAAAGAGCAAATGGTATTTGGTTTCTATTTTACAATAAATGTCCACTTCAGATTCTATACAATGGGATTCATTCTTGTCTAGTGCTCTTATGAGTACCATATTAGATATCGCTAAATACTTAAAATGTCTCCATTCTGCATCTTGTATGGTCTTAAGCCTTAGTACCCACTCTCCTAGCTAAAAATACTTCTATCTGCTATGACTGGTGACCCTGACAAAGCTATGAAGAGCTTGGATCAACACATTGTCTAACTACAACCCAATCCTCTTATCATTTTGGCAATAAAAAGTTGATAAAAAGGTGAATGGCTAATGAGCTCAGAAAACCTCTCCCCCTTTCAGATGTCAGGTTTGGTATTTTATTATCACAATAGCATAACTCATGGAAGCGGCTAACTTGGGTCAATATGGGAAGTACATTTTATCATCACCTATATTAAGGGTGATGAGTACTCCATTAAGTTTCTTGTTTCCAGATTTACTATAAACAGGGTCCACAAGTGATTTTTACGCCTCTAATCTCTACCCAATTTTCTTGAAGAGGTACTGAGAGACATTTGGTTTTTCGCATAAAATGAGAAAAATATTAGGTTTTTAATAGTTTATATCATTCCAAATAAAACTAAAACAAACACTCAATGAATAAAGCGAATAGTTATGAAGTTCACCCTAGTAAAAATTTAAATTTAGTTCTTCTCCTAAGAGAAAACAACCCTTTTATATATTGAAGTGGTTCTAAAGGGTGCAAAAATTTCACCTCCAATAAGGAGCTAAAATTACTTTAATTTCTCTATACCTATATCTGAACTGACTAATTTATTAAAATTTATTTAGTGTAGCCACATGGACATGTCATTCACCCTGCTGAAACAATTAATGAATACTAACCATGTCAGATTGATAATATCTTATAGGTTCTGTTAGGTTAGTCCTTCATCAATCTGAAAACTATCCCCTAATTCCAACCGCATTACTTTAGATCAGAAATGTATTGGACTAAATAGTATTTGGATCAAAATCACAGCAAAAGTAAATATTAATCTTTCTTAATTTTTTGGATCAATATGAACATTAACAAGTCAAATGGTAAGAATATAAAAGCATCTCCAAGTTTCAATTCCAGATTGATGTCAAAGTATCACAATGGGATAGCATTGTGAAGCTAGCTATCTTTATAAGCCTTTATTCTAGATTCATGAAATTACTTTATATGCAAATATCACATGATTGTTATTATGATATAGTTTATGCCTAAGTATTTTTCTTTAAGAAAAGTACCATAAAACCCCCAAAGTTTTGATAAATAAAGTATCATTTTTCATACCTATATTTGTTGTTGATATTAAGCTTATTTATGTTCTAATTTTAAGTCCCAAAATCCAGGAAGCTGTAAAATTTCCAAGCACTCCCACAACTATTGTTTTTATTGAGATTCTGCGGCTAAGTACCTGGGAGAAGATCCTTACCAGGATTTCAACAGTCTCTTATTATTCTCCACACTTAGGAGGGTGAATGATTTTAATGAAAAAAGTATGGCAATAGGTGTGCTACTGCAAAATTGTTGCTGGGTATGTCTCATCAGTCATAAGATTGCCAAACTATGCTCTCTCCCTTCTTTGATACTAAGTGAAATCCTGTTGACATTACTATGCCTATAGCGGATCCTACCTCTGGTTTGGTTGCATTGCCTTCATTAAATAAAGAATATTAAATATATTTTCTCTTTATGATACTCATTCCTCTCCTTCAGGGAAGTTATGGACATTATTTTGGCGGTTATCAGTGCCTCTAAGAACATTATTGAACAAAACCTATCTGACTTCCTTGAATAATGTGACTTACCTGGTGGTATTGTTAGAAAATTGTCTCCCAGAATTTCCAACTTATAAATTCAGGGGCTTTTATATTATCATGTTGGTAAGTACCACTTGTTTTAACACATCTAAGCAAAAAAGTTTCATTTACACAATTATCTCAAAAGTTCAGTGGCGTAAATTTGATATCAGATGTTATTTGAAATAAAAACCTTGACTTTGTACTTTTGAAAGTGTTTAAGTGTTAGAATCCTCATGTCTGAAGTCCACACTAAGAGATAATTTGCCACAATGGCCCAATATACATATGCTTAGTCTTGTACCATTGTTTAAAGTCCATTTTGGAAGTAAAATTACCTTAATGTTTGGAGGGGTTTAGAGTCTTCATTTGAAGCTGCTTCTGAAAATGTTTTATCACAACATTTTTAGTTTTCTTGTGATTCTAAACTCAAAGTTTTTTGTTTGCGTTTCCTCATATAATCTACCCTTTGGCTCTGTAGGAAGAGACATTCTTTTTATGTTTGGGCTAAAGAGATACTTGAAAAAGGAACCATCTTTCAGAGCACCGTACCAGTATGCTCACCACTGCTTTTTGTGGATTATTAAATGTTACTTTACGCCCATGTGTAGATTATGGTAACTTATTTTATCACATACCCAATACACATAACATTCCTATGGCTGCACAAGATGACATTCATGTGAAGAAAACTTAAGTCTTCTTCAAACTAAATTGCTTGAACGCCTTTAACCAGATTCACATCAAAGAAAGGAACCTTTCAATGCTTTCCATACCAGGAAGTGAATTTTACAATTCTGGTCATGCTTTTTGGGTTTAAGGATGTATTTGCAATTTATATGCCATATTAATGTAGCATAGGGAGAATTGTTAGGTGTATGTGCTTTAGTCTATATGGACAACGTCTGTTTTTTTCCTTATCAAGCATCCCATGAAAATCACCTGTGGCAAGTGGGTGATTATTTAAAAGTGGCAAACTTGACATTAAAAGTCACAAATAAATGTGAGTTTTTAGTCACGTGTCACCTTCTTAGGCAACATCGTTTTTAAAAAGGCCATATGATTGCTCCAGACAAAAAGAAGGCTATTTGTGAGTGGATCACGCCAACCTCAGTAAGAAGTTGAGAAACATTTTTGAGTACATGTATTTCCTAAGAAGTTCACTTCCAACCTTTCATAAGTTGCCTCACCCTTGAATTAAGCCAAAGGAACCAGAACTCTTATATGGTCACTACATTGGATAATGCTTTACAGGCTGTAAAGTGCACCTTGATTTCTAAGTCAGTACTTTACCACGTGGATCCAGATAAAAAGTTTATAGTAGCCAGTGATGCTTCAAACTTTGCTATAGCTGCCACTTTATTGCAAATTTGCACAGAATGAGTCAAGTTGCCTGTGGGTTTCTTTCTGAAAGATGTCTTTACTTGTGTTAAATTACGCTGTTTATAATAAGAAACTGTTGGCAGTAGTGGAAGCGTGTCTTACTGGCGCCATCATTTAGATGGTCATTTTCAGCCATATCACGTTTGAGATGATCATTGAGCGCTGTTAACTATCGCACACCTCATATCTTAACTCATTGACAAACTTGTTGGCATGAGACCCTTAAACAGTTTGTGTTCTCATATGAGTTCAAAAAAGGCAAGGAGTACTGTCATGCTGATGTTTTAAGTTATAAACCAGCATTAGCTCCTGACCCCTAGGGAGGTGGAGCTCCATAACATTCACTTGGTGATCTATATAGGAGAGCTTAGATTTGATAAGCTATCCACAGTCATCGGTGATCCAAGTCTTTCATCTTTAGAGAACCTGTATGAGTATAGTATGATCAGACAGGTAATCTTATCAAAATATATGTCCTTGGAATACATCAAAATATTCTTAATGTCCAACTTTTAACAGAATGACATAATTAAGGGGTATAATATAAAGAATTATATGACATGGTTCCAGGAATGCTTATGGGTTCCCACCAGACCTCTTCTCTTGGAGATAATCAAATAGCATCATTATGGATAATTTGTAGGCCATCCTGGAAATACGTTACCCCTGGAGCTTACTTGCCGCATGTATAACTAGAAGGGACGTTTTTCAGCACAGGTTGCATGTAATACCAAGGATGCCTTGTTTGCACCAGGATGAAACCAAACTTTCAGCCCCGCTCAGGCTCGTTAGTACTACTACAGAAAACATAAGACCTTAAACATCCCTCTCAGTAGATTTTATTTTTAGAGTTACCCTTAGCTGAGGGGCTCAATTGTATCAAGTAGTGGTGAATCGTCCTACCAAATATTCCCACTTCATCTTATGCTATTCCACAGTGAAGGAGGCCCAAATGGATAAGCTGATTGTCTCTCATGTTTTTTTGCTCAGGGCGTACCTAAGGAGATAATCTGTGATTTTGGACCTCAATTCACATCTTTATTCTAAATTATGTTTGCAAGATGCTTTGGATACACCCATGCTGTATAACTTCCTTCCATTCCCATATTTAATGAGCAAACAGAACGAGTGAACTAATGTCTGGAACAATTCATGCAGTGGTATACGACGGCTGATCCCTCAAATTTGGCGTCACACCTTCCTTTGGAATAATTCAGCTATAATAACGCCCAAAAATGCTTCCATTAGTGTTATCCATTCTTTGCCAACTATAGATACGATACATCTTTTAACATGGAACCATCTGTGAGTTCAAGTCAAAAGCCATGGTGGAATTTATTATATTCATCATGAAAGTACATGTCATGGTTAGATGACATGATAGTAGGCACTGATGCTAGGGACAAGGCTGGGTGACAGGAGGCCAAGAAGATGAAGCTTCAGGCTCTTAATGACTTGAAGCACACCTTAGATCAACGCTGGGTGCAAGCCAAGCAAACCCAGGTTGATACTAATGGTGTGCAAAACGCCCAACCTCTTATTTCAGCTCAGGCATTAAAACAAATGATTTATGTTTTAAATATGGATAGTTCGATTAGCTTGGTTGGAAAACAAGGGTTTGAGTCCCACTCCAGCTATGAGTTTTTTACTTCTGGTAAAATAAGGCTTCAATTGATTACTCGAGTGAAGGCACTTTTGGTGTATTTTACCAAAATGGATGGAAGCATCTGTTTATTGGAACGTCAAGGCTTAGGCGCATTTCTGCAGAACCCAAATTTCCCTGATTCATTTTAAATAGGTTTTTGTGATTAACACTCCTTGTTGATCGACTTTCTTAATAAAAACACCCCGTTATTTTACGTTTTTACAATGGTTCCTTGGGCAACCCTGGTGGTGGACCTCTTTGGGGAGGTCTCCAACCATGTGGGCCACTACCTTATCTCGCAATTTACCAAAATCCCAGGGGCACCTGTGGGCCGTCCAGGTCCCCTCCAGATCGAGGCACCTAAAGCCCCTGACATCAAACCACACTTGATTATGGACGCCCCTCTGGGGTCCACTCAAGTGGTGTTGTTTCTTACTTAACTGGTATTTTATGTTGCTATTTATACACTTGCCTGGGGTACCTTTTGCACGGGCACTGCTCGAGGTGTTTGTCTTCCCATTTTTCTAATGGATAGTCCCCTAGCAATGTGGATTTTCATCCCACATCACCTTTCTGGGAACGAGAGAGTTACAGATACTCTCCTGACATTAGTTGATCAACCCTCTTATTATACGTGCATAAGAATTATCCATGTGGGACTTTCTTTATTAGTAAATTGGGTGCGCTGGCCATTTGTCACTGCCACGATGGTGCTTACCACTGTTTTCTCATTTGGTTTTGTACTGGTGCATCTTGGCGTTATTCTTGCAACTACCAATTGGGAAGTACCCACCCTTCCTGCTCATACCTGGTGGTCTTGGACTTTTCACGATCCTAAGATCATGATTCCCCACCTTTCTCCTGAGATTTACGCGGAAATTCATCAGGCCTTAGCTTCCCTGGAACTAAAACTCTCGTCAGACAAAACAATTCATCTAGTTCCCATCCGATTTCATGAAAAGTGGATCTATTGCCCCAGTTGTCTCCTGAGGCTGGTGACTGGGTTTTTGCGGTACTCCGCACCCAGCCTCTTTTGTGGAATGCAATAGGGGGTTTGGAACAAGTCTTGGAGCAGAATTGACCTGATGAAGCCTCCTTCCATTCCTTCTTCGAGTTCTTTTCTCCGCATCAAGTGGGTCATCCAAAGAAGGTCTACTTAAGTGAATTCTGCGAAAAGCCCAGGCTTTGCCCTTTACCGACGAGGTCAAAACGTCATTTCTCCATTTGACCTTGGATATATCAATACAAAACTCCCCAATCTGGCAGTCGCCTACTTCCAAATTCAATCATCTTGTCAAAATCCTTTGGGGTAGTTTCTCCACCCCAACCTGGAAGGGGCCAGATAATTTGGATGTCATTGGATTGAATCATATAAATATGGGTGCCAAAAAGTCGCACGCTCCTTTGGAAATGAGGGAAGATCTTATCCTTCAAATCCTTCAATGTCTTCCAAATTTTGAACGGAACAGGGGTCTAGCCCCAAGAATGATGTAACAGTTTTAGTTGATTCCACCGCGATGATGTCACCCATGGTCATCCTTATAAATACCGCCTCCTCAACTAGTGAGTTTTCCTTGAATCGTGAGATGCTTCCCACTGATTTCCTCCCTATCTCAGCGGAAATTGGGAACATCATAGAGTCCAAACCCACACTTAACAAAAAGGATTCCGTTATCATTTTTTCACCCCAACACGTTTCTGAGGAGCACGCCAATACATCAGCTCTGGGCTTGGGGGTGATGGCCCTGAATAACGATGCACACTAAACCCTTAAAACAAATGGGGGTTCGTTCAAATGAAAAGACGCGTTTTATAATGCAAGCAATTTATCTCAAAACAAACCGTTTATTTGCTCATATGGTCTAGAGGAGGACTCAATTTCAGTTTATCAGATTACTCCTGAGAACCCTCGCTTGACCCCTACCATGATTAGGGGTTCCCAGGAAGTGGAGAAGGAACTGCGCCATAAATATAAAGATGTCTATGCACCTGCGGAAGGTGGGGTGGGATATGTGGCCTCAGTAGTAAGAGTGGCCCACTATCCTTCCCCTTTCTATGATTCCAAAACATACCCTGATGGCTTGTTCAAGTCAGAGGAAGAATTCTCTGGTGAGTTGAAGGCGTTTTCTGCGTTGAATAAATCCCATTCTGGATATTTCTTGTTGACTGCTACCCTTACATCCTCTTATGTAAAATTCAGCACAACGATTTTGGTGGATACTGGTGCTTCAAATAATTTTATTAATCAAAATCTTGCTGACTACCTTGAGTAGAGTTACTCACCAGGTGTTATGGTTAAGGGTAGGGCATCTCAATGTATTCCCATACTGAATATCATGGAGCCAGTCAATTTTTCAAATTGGTTCTTATCTATTGTCTGACCAGTTTCAAGCTATCAAAAACCTCTTTTTTCCCAACATTTTGGGAGTTGAGTGGTGGCGAAAGTTTGATGTCAGAACAAATTTAAAAGAAAACACTATAACCTTGTTTTTAACTAATGGTCACCAGTTAATTGTTCCTTTGTCAGAGGATAACGCCCCAGGTAAATTACCCCATTGGCCCAATATTCCCAGTTCATATCTTGCCCCTTTGCTGAAGCCCCCTGTGGAACTTTCCTTACCTTCTTGTTTGAAAGAGTTGGCATCTTCCTTTGATGCAGCTTCAGCTAGTACACTACCAAAACATTCCAAGTTTTATTGTGAATTTAAAATTACTGTGATCTGGTGCGTATTTCTTTTCCCATATACCCATTGACTGTCTGGGAGAAGGAGGTTCTAGATGTATGGGTGAAGGAGCAGTTGGCTAAAGGTGCCATCTTTCAGTGTACCTCCCCGGTTTGCTCCCCACTGCTCTTTGTGGAGAAGGCAGAAGGAACTTTAGGTCCATGTGTTGATTATGGGAACTTAAACAATGTGACTGTACCCGACCACCATCCCATCCCTTTAGATTCCCAAATTACGCGTTATGTGGAGAAGGCAAAGGTCTTCTCCAAGCTGGATTGCCTCAATGCGTTCAATCAAATCTGGATAAAGAAGGACCAGTAATGGTTAACCGCATTCCATACCTTTAAAAGGAATTTTATAGTTCCGGGTCATGCCTTTTGGGCTTAAGAATGCCCCTGCCATCTTTTAATGCCGCATTGATGCTGCGTTGGGAGACTTGTTGGGGTATGTGCGGTGGCCTATATGGATGACATTCTGGTTTTTCCCCTGATCCTGAGTCACATGCAGTTCACCTTTGACAAGTAGTAATAGATTGAGGGGCTGCTTGCCTTACCCTCAAGATTAGTAAATGCGAATTCTTCAAGTCCCAGGTTACTTTTCTGGGCAACATCGTTTTTGACCAGGGCCATAAGATAACTCCAGACAAGGAAAAGGCTATTCAGGAGTGGCCTACCCCCACCTCTGTCAAGGAATTGAGGAGTTTTCTGGGGACGTGTACGTTCCTCAAGAAGTTCACATCCAATCTCTCCGAGGTGGCAGCCCCCTTATATAGGGCTAGCGGGGCTAAGGTGCTTCAGTGGTCCCCCATTCTGGAGGATGCTTTCCAAGCGGTGAAGTGCACCTTGTTATCCACATCCATCCTTCGCCATGTTGACCCTGCCAAGGAGTTCATTGTGTCCTCAGATGCTTACAACTTTGCCATTGCAGCTACCCTGTTACAAGTGGGGGAAGATGGGTCTGAGCATCCAGTGGGATATTTTTCTAGGAAAATGTCGCTACATGAGTTAAACTACGCCGTTTATGACAAGGAGGTATTAGCAGTGGTGGAGGCGTTGATTTATTGGCGTCACCACTTACATGGCTCTTCCCAACCATTCTGAGTACACACTGACCACCGGGCCCTGTTGTATTACCATGCTCTACATGTTTTAACACCACGTCAGACGCGATGGCATGAGACCCTTGCCCTATTTACATTTACCTATGAGTTCATCAAGGGCAAAGAGAATGGTTTGACGGATGCTTTGAGCCGCAACCCTGCTTTGGCTCCTGATCCAAAGGAGGTAGAGATTTACAACACTCAGTTGATGACTCCCCTCGAGTATGATTCTGCCTCAACTTCCTAAGTCCACGGTACATACACAAGCGCTCATGCCTTTGGAAAATGCAGCAGAATATAGCATGTTTAAGAAGGTAGTTCTTTCTCAGCAATTATCAGCTGAATATGCGGTTGTTCTCGCTTGAGTGCTCTGAATCAGGAGGACTTATCCAGGGGATATCAAATGAGGGATGAGATGGTGTGGTTTCAGGGACGCCTATGGGTTCCTGCTGGACCATTGCGCTTGGAGATCATCCAGAGTCATCATGATGGAATCACCGTTGGTCATCCGGGAAAAGCAAAAATCTTGGAGTTGATATGACGCACTTGCAATTGGAAGGGCTTGCCCATTCAAGTAGGGCGGTACTGTAAAGAGTGCCTGATATGAAATCAGATGAAATCCAATTGGCAACCTTTATCAGGGTTGCTGGTTACAGTCCAAAAGGCTGAAGGGCCCTGGACTTCCCTATCAGTGGATTTCATTGTGGAGTTACCCGTTTCAAATGGGTATAATGCAATCATGGTGGTGGTGGACTGCTTACAAAGTTTGCTCACTTTATTCCTTGCAGAACAACTATAACTGCCGCTGAAATGGCTAGGCTTTTCGTCGCCCATGTATTTGCACTTCATGGGGTTCCTCAAGAAATCATTAGTGACCAGGGACCCCAGTTCACCTCCGTCTTTTGGGAAGAGTTGTGTAAGACTCTTCAGATCCGCCCCTGCCATTCAACAACATATCACCCCCAATCAGATGGGCAGGATGAGAGAGTGAATCAGTGCTTGGAACAATTTATGCGTTGTTACACCACCGCAGACCATTCAGATTGGGTTCCACACCTTCCCATGGCCCAGTTTAGCTACAACAACACTTTTTATTCATCAATCAGTTGTTCACCCTTTTTTGCTAACCATGGCTTTAACCCTGCTTTTAACATGGAGCCCAGCTATAGTTCCAAAGTGGAAGCGGTGCTGGACTTTGCTAAGACTCTCAAGAAGGTCCATCAAGGGGTGTCTACAAGTTTGGAGGCGGCTATGCTGGTTTATAATGAGAATGCTGATGGAAAGTGCCGAGTGGGTCCAGAATACAAGGAAGGGGATCTTGTGATGCTTGATGCTCGCAACACTCCTATCAAACAGCCATGCAAAAAACTGGGTCCAAAGAGGATTGGTCCTTACCGGGTAGTTAGAAAGGTGGGACATGCCTCATACCAGTTGGATCTTCCCTCAGAATTTCAGATCTTCTCTGTCTTCCATGAAAGCAAGTTTACCCTGTTTGAGGGCCCTCCTCCTGTGACCCTAGAGTCTTATCTTGTGGATGGTGCACCAGAATGGGAAGTGGAGTAAATAGTAGCCTCCCGCCGGGTTAAGCGACGCCTTGAGTACTTGGTATCATGGAAAGGGTTTGACGCAGCAGAGAACAGCTGGGTTCCAGAACGGGATTGTGTACATGCCCAAGACCTGATCGAATCATTTCATAATCGGTTCCCTGAGGCGGCAGGATCTCAGCCAAAGCCAGCCATTGCTGCTATGAAGTTGCCGCCAGCACATAAGAACTTCTCCTTAGCGAACGCCCCTGGAGGGGGTGAGCCCAAGAAGGAGGAGAGGGTAATGTCATGGTTAGATGACATGATAGTAGGCACTGATGCTAGGGACAAGGCTGGGCGACAGGAGGCCCAGAAGATGAAGCTTCAGGCTCTTCTGACTTTAAGCACACCTTAGATCAACGCTGGGTGCAAGACAAGCAAGCCCAGGTTGATACTAATGGTGTGCAAAACTCCCAGCCTCTTATTTCAGCTCAGGCCTTAAGACGAATGATTTATGTTTTGAATAAGGATATTCGATTAGCTTGGTTATAGAGCAAGGGTTTGAGTCCCACTCCAGCTATGAGTTTTTGACTTCTGGTAAAATAAGGCTTCAATTGATTACTCGAGTGAAGGCACTTTTGGTGTATTTTACCAAAACGGATGGAAGCATCTGTTTATTGGAACGTCAAGGCTTAGGCGCATTTCTGCAGAACCCAAATTTCCCTGATTCATTTTAAATAGGTTTTTGTGATTAACACTCCTTGTTGATCGACTTTCTTAATAAAAACACCCCGTTGTTTTACGTTTTTACAATGGTTCCTTGAGCAACCCTGGTGGTGGACCTCTTTGGGGAGGTCTCCAACCATGTGGGCCACTACCTTATCTCGCAATTTACCAAAATCCCAGGGGCACCTGTGGGCCGTCCAAGTCCCCTCCAGATCGAGGCACCTAAAGCCCCTGACATCAAACCACATTTGATTATGGACGCCCCTCTGGGGCCCACTCAAGTGGTGTTGTTTCTTACTTAACTGGTATTTTATGTTGCTATTTATACACTTGCCTGGGGTACCTTTTGCACGGGCACTGCTCGAGGTGTTTGTCTTCCCATTCTTCAAATGGCTAGTTCCCTAGCAATGTGGGTTTGCATCCCACATCACCTTGCTGGGAACGAGAGAGTTACAGATACTCTTTTGACAGTACACCAAGATGAAAATAACAATTTGGAAATGACAATGAAGACCTAAAAGGAAATGCAGATGAGAAGAGAAGGGTAGGGACAAAGTATATGAAGGAAATTCGTGATTCTTGAAGCCAAAAAATTTCCTTAAAGCAACCTTGAAAGAAACTGGGGTTGAATAGAATAGGACCCTACCGCATGGCTAGAAAGGTGGGGCATGCCTCTTACCAGTAGGTCTTCCAGAGAGAAGTTCAGATTTTTTGTGACACTTAAAAGAGTAAATTAAATCAGTTTGAGGGTTTCATAGTGAGACACAGGAGTCATATCTTTTGGATAGAGCGCTGGAATGGGTGGTAAAGGGGATTGTTTCCTTTTGTCAGGTGAAAAGAAGGTTGGAATTTCTAGTATCATTGAATACATCTTTGTTTATGATTTCTTTTTAAAAGGTTATAACACCACAGATGAGCCAAAATAAATTGTAAAATAGACTGCTCACCACTATGAAGGGCAGTACTAGAAGGCTCAACCTCCCTTGCTGCAAGATTGTGAGCATCTCAACCCCTTAACTTTGGCATACTCTAGAGCAACTTCTCCAAAAAATTAACCAATTCAATTGTTAAAGCCCAGATATGGCACCTTCAAGCCATCTAGCCATCTTGACTTAAATGTCAAACACAAATCTAGTCATATCAGCCTGAGAGCACCAACTCCATCTAGCAATCTCAATCTGAGTGCTGCCAACATCTTTTAATCATCTTGTAATGAGCATCCCCACATCTGTTCAATCGATCCTAAGTTTACCTGAGATTGGTTTTATCAAAGCATCACCCACTTTCAAATATGCGCCAATTAAGCTCCCAAAGTTACATTAGAACTCTCACTAAGTTTCCTTTTTTATTTTTTAGCACTAGAGGTGCACAACCCATGAGGGGGGTCCTCCACTCATATTTACTTGCATTGTGTCAAACAAAGTGATGATTGAAAAAAAAAACTAAAAAAATCTTAACGTGGTACCACGGCGTTTGCCTAAGCATCCATATTAGAAGGGGAAGTGGGGTAAAGGGGATTCTCATCTTTCACCTGATTCAGGAAGCGGTCAAAGTTGGACAAAAGGGGTTAGAGCGTCAGCAGCGTTGTGTAGAAAAAGTAAGAGGTGAGGGTTTTCCTCATCAATGAGGCCAGCAGTGTGCATCGCCTCAACGTATTAAGCAATTAGGTACTTGGCAATAGTGATTAATTCATGCACAAAAAAAGAATAATTTAATCTGTTGGCAGATTTAAGGATAGTTTGGGTAGTGAGCAAAAAGCTCTAATCATTAATGCATGTACAGCTGGCCGCAAAAGTGAGCTCTTCAATATCAAAGTTTTTCACCTTCAGTGAAATCACTGGGGAAATTTGGGATGAGGCTTCCATCACAAAGTGGCTCAATAACCATATGGAGATTTTGGTGGAGGAGGGTGTTAGTGGGGGCACCAGCTTCATAGATGGCTTTTTGATAAATATTTCTATAGATTGTATATCCTCTTAGAGGGCGAGAGTGGCAGCAGGGATTGTATTTGGGGGTTTAGTGAAAATCCAGCCAGTCAAATTTTGGTATAATTTACATAGACACGGTCTGCATTACAATTTTTTTAAGATCTTTAAAAGGATTTGACACCTATCTCTGGGACAACGACAGAAATTGTTGGGGTAACAGATGCTTATTGGCCACGCACAGTTACCCAGACAAAAATCAACTGGCACTTGAGCAGCCATCTGCTCAGTAAATCTGGCAGTCAAACCTTAGTTGGAGTAGAGAGGTGATAGAAGCACCTGCGGCATTAGAGGGTGTAGGAGGTAAAAAGGATACCTTTCTATAAAGTTTGTAGAAACAGTTATGGTGTTTAAGATGGTGGGAAGAGCGACAAAAGCAGCCTCTGAAGAAATTTCTGGGCACTTGCACTTTCATTAATCAAGTTCAAAGCATAAGGGACAGATGGCGTAGTAATTTTTGATGCACGCCCAGAAGGGATAATCGGGTGCTTATATGATCTTGGGAAGGGATATCATTAAGTGGGTGTCCCAACAGTATGTGCAGATTATCGCAGATGCATGAGGCCCAGAAAGATGATCAGCACCATTGGCAACCACGAACTTCAATATGGTGCTGGCGCTTAAGGCGCTAAGCTTTCAATGAGTTTGTGGCAAAGGCGTTTGGGGGAGAGGTGGGAGGGCAATCTGGCAAACTAGACCACCAGTGTGGCCTCATTAGAAAGCAAGTTTGTATGGTCAGGATTGGTGTTTATATATATAGAGAGGCCGATGTGCTGCTTCCATGGCGTGAGCTTTGCAAGTGAAGCCAAGATAAAATATACTTTAAAAGGGCGGTTATCTATTAATCTGGTAGGTTTATAAACTGCATGGCCACCTTAATGATGGCTGCACTTGCATAGGGGAAGAGAATCTCATACTTGACCTGAAGGCCAAAACTCAGATTGCTTTAAGGGAGCATCATGGGGCTTTTGAGCATCGTCTGTGAGCGTGAAAGGTGGTTGGCTAGGTCTCAAGTCAGGATGTAGCGACTATAAGTATTTGCAGGACTATCTGGGACAGCTTATGAGCGCTTTGGTGGCGGCAGATAAACGTCAGGAGGCGGTGCACTTCTGCCCATTCAGGGGCAACAGGCGTTGATCTAGGCAACAAAGGCTAGTAGTGTGACAGTCAGGGCATTGCCTGACCGCCACATCGCCCAACCCCCCTAAGGCGGGGATTGTGGCTACTAGTAATGTTGATAAAAATAAATAAAAGTGTAGAGCTTGAGGGCAACAACCCTCAAAAATGGCATCCTGTCGAATCAGATGCTGGAAAAGCGACAAAACCTCAGAGCAAAGGTGGCAAAGGTTGATGTAAATTTCGACCAGCCAATCAAAGGATGCCAACCCAAAGTCCAATGAACTAAACGATGAGAATAGCAATGGCAAAGGGCATCCCAGGAAAAAGAGGCTGCCAAGCCAAATTATGCCAAAGATGAAAGTGTCTAGAACCATGGCATTGGGCAGCTCAGCGAATCAGGAGCTGCCAAGCTGAATCCACCGCTTGACAAAAATATTGAGAGCCACAGCGAAGGGCAGCTCAACAAATCAGGGGCTGCCAGACTGAATTATCCCAGAAATGTGAATTTTTGCGATAAGGTTAACATGAGAATACTGAGCTCTGATTCATCCCCAATGAATGAAAATATATGTGGAAAAGTTTCCATAATGCCACGGGTACCCAACAAATGGTCTAGAATGGGCCTAGACAGGAATATTGGAGGCCAAGATTCTCAAAATTGGCCCGCAAATATCCTGCCACCTGCAGATTCCACAGGATCAAGTTTTTCCCATATTCCCTCATTCTATAATATAAAAACAACCAAGCAAAGGTGTTTAAGACAACTTCCTCTTCTAATACATACAAATAAAACCTCAAAAATCAAAAATAAATCTTGAAATTTCAAAATCATTTATAAGATTTTGACAGAAAACCAGGGATTTTGAGAAAAGAATATGGACCAATCCTTGGATTTTGACAGAGAAGTCGCCTCTCTGTATGCTCTCTTTGGGGGACAGACTGTCATCCTCAGTGTGAGCATCATCCTTACCGTGTTCTAAGGATAACTTAATCGCACATCAAGCCAATGAACGAAGGACTTAACCACCACAGCCCTCTCATGTTTGTGGGCCCTCACATGGGCTCTCTTGCCCAACTGCTTTGTTGCAACGTGAAAAGACCCCATTTGTCACAAGTATTGGTGCAGGAAAAAAGGTGGTCAAGAATAAAACTTTTTTTTAATTTTAAATTTAATCTAACAAGTGATTGAAGAAAAATAGAGATTCACTTTATGAGCTTCCTTACATCAGAAAACCGTATGTAGGGCTCAGCAGGTTGCTACTGCAAATGTGATTACCCAGGGACGCCTACACCATGGGGAACTTTTTCACCTTATGTAAAATAAAAACAAACTAGGGTTGTTACATTCCTAGCTATGAAGATAAGGTAGAGTAGAAGATGTTAAAAGTAGACGAGGCAGGTTGACCTTGAGACAAATATACCACGCAAAGTTTTTTAGCCTGTTCTGGTTTTGAACATGTTTTGCTTAAAGCCAAACCCAGAGTGGAGTAGGAACAATCCCGCTATGCTATTCACTCCTCTAGAGTAGAAATGTTATTTTATTAGATATAAGAGATGTTGTTAAATAATTGATCAGCAACCACTTTGCCCTCCTATCTAATTTTCAGAGTGATAGAAAATGATGTATTTTAGTCAACCTTACTTTTGGATATATTGGATTTAGGACATCGATGAATCCCCCCTTGGGTTGGGACCATCTAGTACTAAAAAAAGATATATTGGATTTAGGTGTAGTAAAAGCGTAACACATCTGTAATAATACATCTTAAGGTCTTGGAATCATAAGGTGGAAACTTAAGATATCATCATTGTGAAAATCCTCAACATTGACCTCTGCAAACATAAATTAAATTCTCAGCTATGTCCCCTGCAACAAAAAATTAGTTGACATAAATTTAGCCTCAGCATCAGTTGCCAATATCCTAACAAAACTTAAAATAATTAAACGTTCACTTTATCTTTCACATTAGCCATAGGTAAATCAAATTGCATAAAAGCTATTGACAATTTGACCTGATAAATCCCAACTGTTCTGGACATCAAAAGAACGAATATTTGTTGGGACCATCTAGTACTAAAAAAAAGAACGAATATTTGACTGAATTGAAGAGTTTAATCAGAAATGATCGCCAAGAGAAAAACAGATAAACTAAGTAAAATTAGTTGGCAATGGTGTTCAATGTTTTTAAAAGCAACCACTTAAATTCATATGAATAATTAGAATAGAGATCCATAAATATAGATAAAATCAAGCGCATAGGGTGCCTGATTAAATCATAATAGCTGAAATTAAATGAGCTAACATAAGCACCTTGGGGTTGGAATTAGGTTTAGCTTAGACAAGGCTGATATAAAACAAAAATGGAATTTAAAAAAGATTTGATGCCACAGAAAATAGTTGGGTTTCAGCTCATGATTGCGCTCATGCTTAGGACTTGATTGTCTCTTTTTACAAGCTTTTTCCTGATGATTCTGATTCTAAGTCCATCTCTTTAGTTGCAGACATAAAGTTAAATCCAGTTTATAAAACATCTCTCTTGCTCACGCCCCTGGGGGAGGGGTTGAGTCACAGAGACCGGAGGTAATGTCATGTCTTATGACATGATTTCTGGTGTAAATCTTAGGGATATGGAGGTAGTAAAAGATGCCAGAGGGGTCAATTATCCCTCCATGACCTCAGCTATCCTGTGCTCAAATATGTGTTAATGCCAAGCAAGCACAGGTTATTCCCCATAATGTTCATGATTTGGTTCAAGATGTTACATCAATGGTGCTATAAATCACAAAGAGTAGTTTAAATGAGTATGGTCATTATGTTTGATTTCCCAACGAGTATTTGACTCATCCAAAGTCTAATATCACCAAAAATGAAAAGCTCAGCTGGTTTTGAAGTCTTGAGCTTATATGTATTTAAATTATAGAACTACCACCATTGGTAGTCTCATTTTTATTGGCAGTTGTAATAGGGTTTGACCACCATCTGAATATCCTATTATTTAATGTTTAATTTATATTGTACTTAATAATTAGATATCAAATAAGAGCGAGGAAGCTGTTCGCCCCAATGCCCCTTCCTTTATACACAGTAGCCTTAAGTATTACTATACTACTTAGAAGATTTCCAAAACCCCACTGGCAAACCCTCTCATTACTTACTCTTTCAGTTGACAACGCCCTGGCCTTAATACTTTATTGATCCCTATTCCATTCAGAGGGATTAATCCCTATTGTCCCGTGCTGATGTAAAGCATCAGTGATAGAATTGATATTAATTATTTAGGCCATCTGGCAATAATAGAACTAAGTTTGGGCTTAATATTTTCCAAAGAAGATATCAATATTTAGCGGATTTAAAAATTAAAGCAGAACTAAACAACTTCAAAAAAGCATAACACAACAAAACCCCAAAGTACTTGGCCCTACCACTCACTGCTCCAAAATGGGGTAGCAGCAAGACCCACCCCTCGGCATCTTCCACCCAGCGGGAAATTGCTTTCAAACTAGATTGACCAGCCCCCAATGCCTCAAATCAATACGTTCCCCCTAGGATTCGCCTCCACCTTGCACGTTCCGAAGAGGCGCCTCATAACCCAATTTTGAACTCCAAAAGCAAGCAGTGATTTGGCCTCTGGGATGAATATGGCAAATTGTTTCCCTACAACAAATAGTAGAATTAGCTCAGGCGCTTATGCAGCCTGCGGTCTTCATTGACTTCTGCCCCTACAAGGGGTACTTTGACCTTGGATTCACCTGTGAAGCTGATGCTGAAATTGCAGCCAACATTCCCCTGGTGTTCCAGGAACCCCCACTCAATCACTTGCACTCAGTTGCCTGATGACACCACTCTTGTGGTTCAATTTGCAGGCTTCCCATCCACCTTTCCCTTGATACTTTGCATAATGAACTAATAGCTAGAGTCGTCATATGGTGCCAAACCCATGCTACAATTTGTGGTTCCCAATGGAGCCAACTGACTTGCGGGCCCTTGCGCCTTTGCAACTATATGCCCAATCTCAACCAAAATTGCCATTTCAATTCCCCCTCACACCGTTGCCCCTCTGCCCTCGACCACTCTTTCTGGGCCAGAGTAGATAAAGAGCGCACATTATGCCCCATTTGTTTTGACCAGGACCACTCAAAGCGGCGTTGCCCCTTTATAACCTGAGCTGGAGCCCACACGCTTGACTACTCCCATAATGCTCTCTTTGATGATCCCAAAACTTTTTTCAAATAGGGAACAATTCTTCCTCTCACTCCACCCAAAGCAGTAGATGCAACTACCACTGATTCAGCCAATAAGAAACCTACATGTCAAACCCCACTGCCACTCCAACCAATCAGGATCCATCATGGACCCCAGTAAATTCAATAAATCACTTAGCTACTCTAACTCAGCACACCCATATGCTGATCAGCCTATCATCTTCAACCAAAATCCCTGAGATTACTTGGAGGAAGTTGATGATTTGGGAAATCCTGTCCCTGACTTGTTAAAGGCCTTAGGCCTTGAAATGTACCTAAACGCAGAATATGCAGCTCAATTTCCAACTTGGCACTATGATCTATGTTCCGATGCAATGAGTTCCAAAGTGACCACTAACTCACCAAAGAGGCTGTTGTCTCCCCAGATTGTTGCCCCCTCCAAAATGCCATAGCAAAATCAATTATAGTCTTGGCCGAGCGGCTATCCATCCCTGCCCTTCCCCCATGCAACAAATACATAAAAAAATCATCTGATTCCACCAAGTTGCCAACAAGGCCATACAAAAAGCTGGTATGGACACAAAATTTGCCCTAAGACCTGCATATCCAGAAACAACAGTTCCACCTTCACCAACTTTCCCAAAGTTCGACTTAAGGCTCAGAAAACCCTCTCCAAATATATCACCACCCTCCTCATAGCAAAAATCGAGCTGAAAGCCCCACTCTGCTACCTCAACCCCCACCATGAGGATGCACCCACGCCCATGCTCTCAGCTCTTTGCTGTACACTGTCCAACACAGAGGAGGAAGAAGAGCCTTCCAACAACCACTCACCCCCACCATGGACGCATAGCAGTTTGCCTTCTCCGACCTGGTTGAATCATTTTAGGTTTTTATTTGTTGTAGTGATACGTTCATCTTTTTTATCACTAGGTGGTCCTAACCTAAGTGGGTGATACACCGATCTAAAGTAGTGATACGTTCATCTCTTTCTGGCTGTTCAAATTTTAGTTTAGTATAAGGTTTTCACCTAAGAGCTCAGTATCGTCCTTTCCCTGGTCAGCTTGCTTTAGTTAAATAATTTGCTTTACAAAAAATATACTTGACCTCTAGCTTTTTACAATTTTGGTCCAAAATCAGATGTCATCATTTTAGTCTACCAATTTCAGATTGCTTCTTGGTAACTATAGAGGCACCAATGAGAATGATGGTATAGTGATTATATCTGAATAGAATTGTGAAGGAGAGGGGAATTTATTTGGAAGTTAAGAAGTATCAGTTTACTAGGAGAATTACTATAGAAAGCCCTAAAAGCCTTTGCCATTATTTGATACTACAAGGTGCTCGCTTATTTATTTAAATAAACCCATTTTACTGAATTTTGTCTCTCCTTTTGTGAGTTTTTGGTCAAAGTATTCTCTTCTTACAATACTTTGAGTTGTTGATGTATCTACCTGAGCATCTGGAATCTGATGCTCTTGCACCAGTTTCAACTTTTTGGAGCTCAGAACAGCTGGAAACACACTGTAGTTATATTGAATATTGATTAAAATATGGAGTTTGGTCACTTAGTTGGAGGTTACTTTTTTAAGGAGGTGTATAAGTTAGTAACGTTGATGAGTTTGTCCCTATGGCCCCATTGATTTAAGTTGACGAGAATGGTCAGTTAAGGGCGAAATTGAAGTCTCACGTTAGCCTACTTTCCAACTTCATATTAGGCCATAGTCTTAAAGTCAACAAAATTGGAACAGCAAGTAAGGTATTAGAGGAGAGAATATGGCTTCAAGAGCGGATTTTCAGGCCGCTAACCAGATAATTGAACAAATGTATATTGCATTTTAGGTGGATCATCGCCATTTCTCTGAAAAATAAGCGTCAGTGTTTTATGGGTCAAGTTGCTCAGGGACCCTCCTGATGGATGCAGGTTATAAGTGTGATGGTATGCAAGGGCTGTGCCATCTGCCTGCTGCCTTCCCCTCCATTCTGGATTTAAAAGCCTCAGTGAAACATGATAATATGACGGCTCACTGATGTGTCAAATTATCGCGGGCCCCTCAGGCTTATGTCCAAAAAATTATTTTATGACCAACTTGGAAAATTTATAAAATTTTAAAAAGAATGCAATTGCACATAATTTTTCTGGGCCTCTTCGAGTTCAGTATGCTAGAGCACCTGATACTACTAAATTGGAAGTGGTAATGAATTCTTTGGATTCTGAGAGCCAGGAGCTAGTTACGCCTAAACTAAAAAAGTCTGGAATGTCTTATATTAACGCCAAGAACCTTATTATCTAAGAGTTAGTCTGAGCATAAAGGATGATAAGGCGTAAGATGAGTTTTCTCAACATCTCCTTAAGAAGTATGAATCTATCCAAGTCGTTATCAAGTGCTTCTACTTAGAAGCGCAAATGCTGTATATACTAACGTCATTAATTAGTTTGATGCCCAGATCGCTAACCACAACTGTGAGCCCTATACTGAGTTGTATCAGGTTTTGATACCAGTATGAATGAAGAAAATGATAATACACATATGGTGAATTATCTTCACCGCTGCACTGTCACCTTGAAGCACCAAATTCAAGCCAGTGGGAATCGTGTGAACCTACTGACTGGTGTATGTCCCCCACTAAGGAGTTAACTTGGTCATATGGCCATCAGTTGGAGAAACCTGAAATTAATCAGTTCATCTTCTTTCACTATAAAAATCTTGGGCATTACGTCAATCATCGCCCAAAAGCAAGTTTTAAAAATAAAAGTTTAGTGAGCCCAGTGAATGAGGCGGACTCAGGAAAATCGGGGTGTTTAAAGAATCTTGATTTTCTATCTCTGCAACTTCTATGAACATTCTCATTATGGAACCATCACTTCTCTCATCTTTGATCAGGAAAAGACTGATAAAGCTCCTTTACATCCTACAGAACTGTAATTACTCACTGAAGAACGGGTCCTCAAGACTCCATGTGCCTTGGAAAAAGGTGACAATGAGATGGGAGCCAAAGTAGTTGCCCAGTCATATGTTCAACAGTTAGTGTCACAAGATCTTCCTATTATTATGGTGATTCCAATTAAAGTGGGTTTTAAAGGCATTGGTATAGAACAACTGTTGAAATCCAGCCCTCAGCTAGGATCGTATATTTAAACTTTCTTAGTGAAAGTGAATATTTTGGTAGTCCTAACAATACACCCAGCAGGCCCTTTTTTCTAATTGCAACATGTTGAATCAAGGTAAATAAGTGTAAAATCCTTGCATCATTGATGTGGGGAACCGGTAAATGTTGTATCCAGTTAATGGTGAAGCGATTGCGCCTTGCTCCTGACCTTGATTATCAAAAAAGCATTTTTACATCATGTTGGGATGGAGGAGATGTCAAACAACTTGTCCTTTATTTTTGAGGCCAGGAGACCCGAAGTTCCTGGGTCTTGGATTATAAGTTTTACCTTTATTTTACTAAAAAGTCTTCACTAAGGATAAAATTCCATGAGTGGTAGATCCTAAAGATGTTTTATTCTCTAAAAATAGAGGTATGTCAAATTATTAATGTCAAGAAGAGTATAATATTGTTTGCTTAGAAGAATGATAATAAATAAGATCAGAGAGTTTTTCTCAGGTAAATTTCCAAGCATTTCTAAGTCAAGATAAATACATAGCCATTGAGGATTCTGTGGAGTTCTGGTAACGTCTGTTGGACAGGATTAAATTGCTGCATAGATTGGGTTTGAACCCAAAATTAGGAGTTTTAAGTTGAGTAATATTCATTTGCACAAGTTGGGGTTGAACCATAATATCAGGAGACCATGAATTTAGTTGGAGATTATCCCTAACAATTGTCTCGACTATATCTTTGGATCAGGTTCAAATTCTTTCATCTGATATGCATAAACTTTAATTTAGGTAGAAATCAACAACGCTCATCGCTAGATCTTGGCGAAGGGGGGAAATGGATGGATAAATCAACTGTGTACGCAATTTATCAAAGTTCCCTGAGCAACCTCCACGATTGATTGTTCATTAACTCGTTTATAGATAACTTTATAGGGCCCTGACCATTTGGTTTTCAGCTTGTTGTCATGACCACCAGGCTAATGATGAGAAAAAAGGACTAGATTACCTGGTTTGAAGGTGTGCAAAGGGCATACTTATCATTAAACTATCTAGTTTCTCTAGTATTGGAAGCATACAATTTCTTAGAAGCCATAGCCTAAAAACATATAATCTCTTTGTTGGTACTTAACATTGTACTTTGGGGGCTTTGAGGATGCTTGATCTAACATGGACTGCACTTTATAGTGCAGCTTGGGATTTCTTCCATACAACGCTTAGAAGGGAGACATCTTAATAATTTAAAGATAGCTTAATCTATAGGCCAAAATTGCACTAATTAAATATTGGGGCCAATGAATTGAGTCAGTTGTAGCCATTATCCATAGGGTTGAGATTTGAGTACCATTTAAATACTCTATCATTTCATTAGTTGCAGGATGGTAAGGAGTGGAAAATACTTGAGTGGATCCCATTGGCTCAGCTAAATCATTCACTAGTGACGATCAAAAATTCTTACTATTATTGGAGAGAATTATGTTAGGGCGCCCATGCTGGGTGGTAATCCAACTATATAGGAACGTGACGATTGCTTTTGCCAAAGCTTAGGGTTGTGATACAGCTTCGATCCACTTAGTTAAATGATCAATGACTAGAAGGAGGAACTGATGACCATTAAAAGCTTGAGGGAGGGATCCCACAACGTCAATATAAACAGTATAGAAGGGTTCGCAGGGTGGAACCGTTAGATGTTAAAATTAGTTCCTTATGTCCAACTTAGTTTTTACATAACAGTCTGAACTCTAATACATTTTAAATTCTGCTGAGCATTCCATCCCAATAACATTGAGTCTTGAGCCATTACTATAAATTTCTGATTTCCCCCGTGCCAACTTGCAGATGTCCCTCCAATATGAAGTAGGTATGAGACAAAGTTCATATGTAGGATAGTCATTTTTTGATATGAGTTTGTAAAGTTTGCCATTTCTAACTTGGGTATTCTTCAATTTTTTGTTAATTCTTTTGAGGAGTCAGGTACAAGTTTTTTTCATTATGCAGTTGGGTTAAGAGATTGTAGAGTCAGTATTCCTCAGGATCAGTCAAAGTTAATATGGGGATCCTGGATAAGCAATTCGCATTTTGAAGTATGGGCCCTGATCAATGAATGATGGAAAAGTATTAGTTTTAAAATTTTAATGCCCATTGAGCTAACCTCCATCTGAATCCTTCATGTGTTGAAGCCTTCATCATTAAGCATAGTCGGTAATTGTGGTAAAATGATTCCCATATAATTAGGGTTAAAAATATTTAATAGCTGGAAGTACTTCCAAACATTTTCATCTAGTAATAACATTTGCGTTTAGCTCTGGTTAGGGTTTTGATATAATAGTCGATGGAATGATCCATTAAGTTTTAATTGTGCTGAGATAATATAGCGCCTAAATCTTTATTGCTAGCATCGTTAAAAAAAGTAAAAAGGGTTTGTCAAAATTAGGATGTATAAGTACTGGAGAGTGGGATTGAGCTATGCATAAAAGGTCAAAGGCCTGATGTTGTTGCTTTTTCTATTGGAAGGGTATACGCTTTTTCAATAAATAAATTATTGGATTTGAGGTATCAACAAAGTGTGGAAAAAACTGGTAATAATATACATTATCCCTAAAAAACCTGTACATCACATAAGATTTGGGGGGACATCTTAGAAATAGCCATGACCTTATCGTCCATCAGGGAGATGCCAACTTTACCTACCTTATGGCCCAAAAAAATCTATTTTTCTCTAAAAAAGGAACATTTTGATGGCTTTAGTTTTATCAAAGCTTGATGTAACTGCTGAAATACTTGCCTTAGATGAGCCATGTGTTCAGTAAAAGTTCAAAAATGGTGATATTGTCAAGATAAATTAGCACATAGGAGTATATTAACCTCCTAAAGTCCATCCTTGGCTCTCAAAAAGGTGGTAGGGACGTTACATAACCACTGAGCATTGAATAAGCCTGAATAATTCTTTAATTGGATGAGGGCGCATTTTTCACAGTATACAGACAATAAGTCAATTTTCAGTACCCACTGGTGAGATCCATAGCTAAAAAATAATGGGAATCCAACATTAAGCGTAATGAATCATCTTTACATAACAATAAATACCTATTTCTTGTGTAATAGAATTTAGTTGGCAATAGTATATGATAACATGGTGGCCACCATCCTTCTTCTGATTTAATGAAAGTGGGGAAGCCCGTGTTCTTTTAGAAGGCACAAGCAATCCCATTTATAATAGTTGCTTTAACTATGAGCCAATTAAGCTTTTTCAATTTTAGTTTTAGTAGGCTTGTGATTTAAATAGAGGGTGAGACTAAGTCTCAATTTAGAGACTTACACCTAATATTTTTCTGTATTCAACTGGTCCCTAGGAAAAGTATCACAATACTCATCAAGTAGGCCCTAATATTCTGGCATATGTTAGGAGTGAGATTGTCTCTAATCTTATATTTTAAGCAGAGCCATTGTGGGTAGTAAATTTAACACTAAAGCTTGTAAGGAGCTGAAACAACCCACATTGTCAATAACTTCAATGAGACAAAATTTTACATAATTGCTAGGGGCATACTGAGAAACTTGGAAGGTTTGATTCATTAGATTTTTAATAGGATAGAGATATATTTTTCGTAGGTCAGATCCAAAATCTCAGGGCAAGTCAACTCTTAGTTGATTAAAGTTCCAGTGTCCATTAGACTCCAAAACTTGATTAAGAGGGATGTGATCTTGATCCCTGTATCTACAATAACTTGAGAGCCAGGAGGTATACTAATAGGATGGGGGCATATAAAGTTATCGCATCTTCTGTGTTCACAGAAACAGGGGGTAACTTAGTTTTTCTCCTAAGACTTGATATTTAACTTTAAAATTAGAGGAGTAATATTTGAGAAGGCATATTCATTTTTGGAGGCTCTTTTACTTTTGACCTGGAGTTCAAATATCAACAGTATACAATACCCTAATAGCAAATGGTATGTTTTTTTATGGTTAAAAATGCACTTTTACTTCCGCATCAATTGTGCTCAATAAGCACTCATAATTATCTTTTAAAAATAATATTGGGGGCAGTAAATTAAAACTTTTTCAAATCAGAGAGGTAAGGAAGAATACTACTATATCGCCTTAGTCATCTGATTACCCGCCGTCTCATATTTGGCTTCATAAATCAAATCTGGAGACATTTTATTTTCTGGACAAGTCAAGCGAATATGTTACCCATTGGACCAGTAATGGATATAGTCAGGACGTTAACCTTGTAAATGACTACCTTGAGTCTAATCACAAAAGAGCAAGACTGGTACCATCTAGTACTAAAAAAAAGAGCAAGACTGGTATTTTGTCATGGAAGTGGCAGAAGAAGTATAGACTGGCATGCCAGTCAGGATGTGTAAGCATCCAAAAAGCAAGCCAGAATGCCAAAGCATTGCTGACTGAATAACTTGATATGGAGCTGGGCATTGGGAAATAACAAATTAGATGCAACACAACATTGAGTATGATCCTGATGATGAATCACAATGAACCCACTCCCAACCCAGGGGGTCTTGCTGCAGGGGGTGGGATCACAGAGAAGGTTTCGATGAGTTCTTTAGCATATGGGGTCATTTCAGCTGGGGAGACAAGGAGATGGATTCTCTTTTGCAATTGGTGGACATAAGGCCACAAGATTCCCATGTACTGTTGCTGGAAGTTCGTGATAACGGGGTTGTAGAGCCAAAAATATCAGACTTGCTGAATCCAATCAACAATGGAGGAGGTCATAGTGACCAAAAGTACTGGTAGATCTCATCCAGTATATGGACCGCCAGGCCACCAGGGAAATGCCATCAGGGATGAGGTCAGAAGGGATAATACGATAAAAAAATTTTGAATGGTTTTTTTGGCAAATTTTTATTGAGAGGAAATGAAGAAAATTAAACACCATTTTTCTCAGTGCTGTGCAACTTATTAAATAGTGGTCAATTGGGGTAGTGACAAGCCGGGATTGGGACCCTCAATTTTGACCTAACTGTCAACTTATTTGGGAATGGGAGGGTTTGTTCCTTGAGAACCAACATCAAAAAGTTTATTGGTGGGTTGAATCGCTGTTGGTTTAACCTCAAACATCTGAACCAAGGCTTGAGTATGTTTCCAATGGTTGGCACAACAGCATTTGGCCTGACAAGCAATGGGAATCCCCTAAGGCCACCCCACATAGGGATGGGTCCATTTGGTTGGGAATGGGTTTGGTACGCCCAACCTGCCCACGCTTGGTTGCTGGGCCATTTGTTCAGTCAGTAGCATCACATCAGCTGTAACAGCCAAATTGTCAACAGGGGACTTCAAGCCCTCGTCAAAAGCATCCAATGCTATAACCTGCTCATCAAGGATGATCCCTGATGACTTTGGTAGGGAGGTGATTTGCTTGATCAACCCATTGATCAAATTGGAACTGTCAAATGTTCCAGCTGATAACTCAGTATTCATGCCTTTCTGGCCAATTTAAGTTCTGAGCATTGGCCAGATTACCACTCAATTTAAATTTGATTGATTTCAATTCACCAATCTCAGTGCAGATTTAGCTGATTCCCCATAACAGTTTTGCTGAGGTAAGTGTGGGTACTGGGGGTGGGATCCAAAGTGTAAGGGTTGTTACCCAGCGCTCATCTACTATGTGAGTGAGATCGCCCTGAGTAACGAGGAGTACTGCCATCCTCTTTGGTGCCTTCTTACTCAGGAAAGGGAAAATGGCCCAACCAATGGCTAGAGGACGTTCCCCGGGACTTACGGATTTCCCATTTATAAAAATATTAACAAAATGGCAGTTGCGGCTGCAGCTGCCCTGGCAAACACCCTCCTCAACCAGCAACTCCATGGGCCAATGGAGCCCCTTGTCAAGGGTATTTCTATCCCCAATTTTCCTTATGATTTTGAGGAAGATGCGAACTACAAATTTGAGACTCTTGCTTTTGGTGAAAGCTGCACCTGAATCAATGCAGCAAAAACTTCTCTTTTTGACCCCAATTATCATGAAACATGCCAGCTCATCAAGTCATTTACTTGTGTGCCAGCTCTCATCAATTTTTGCTGAGCATTAACTTTCTCAAGACGTTGAGGCGATGGACACCACCGGCCTTATTAACAAAGAAAACCCCAACTATACCTCCTTATGCCCCATGTCGCTGATGCTCCCACCCCAATGCTGTCCGCCATGGTCCGCCAGCTAAAGCAGGCGCCAGAAAAAAATTTCCCCAAAGCCTCCTCGCCATCTGATATGGCTTCCTAGGCTGATAACCTAGGGGCTATATTAGGAATTTTTTTAATTTATAATAATCCCTTTGGATGGCCCATTTGTGAATAAAGAAGCGTGGCAGCTCCCCTTTTGGGTTGGGCACCACTAGTACTAAAAAAGCCAAATTGGGAATTAACAGCTAGTAAAGTTCATTAGGTATTTGTAGCAAAGCAAGTGGAGGATTTAGCTGCAGGCTAACTTGAGGCTTTTAAATATTTTTTAGGTTTTATCTGCTAACGCTTGGCTTTCCATAGTGGAGTTAATCTCTAAATTTTTTTGGGTAATTGGCCAATGCAAAAATAAGAAGGTGCAAATCTTTATTTCCTTAGATAGAAAGTGGTACTTAAATTTTTGCAGACACAGCTAACACAAAACATCTTGAGGTACTAGGCATAGAACTAGAGATAGATCAAGATCTTGAGGCACTTAATTGTCATCAGCATAAAGACCCTCTTGCCCTAAACTGATGTTATTTTGCCCCCTTTCTTTAAGCAGTGTGACAAAAGTTTAAATTGTGGTTGTATCTTTTTCAATAAGTGCAGAATATTTTGGATTTAAGTGAATTGGGGAAAGTAACCATTACCACTTGGGGTTGTGGCTTATTACTATTGAAACGATGTGACCTGGTGTGGTTATTAATTTGTCAGGAATCTCTAAGATGGCTTCTTTGATATTAAGGAGAGACAACAAGCTAGATTTCACTACTTTAAGATAGATTAGAATAGTAGGCACAGTTTTAAAAGCCAAAACTGAGGGGGTAATTGTGATGGTACAGGATATTCCTGACCATCATATTGTTATTATTAGAATTATTAATAACAAACAAAACAATAACTTTAATGATATTAAGAAGAGAAAAACCACCAAATTGGGGCAAAATTCAATATTAAATGAAGGCCCTTGTACCACCTAAAGAGATTCAATGAAGCTGAGCTTGAGAAATCCAAAAAACAATGATAACTGATATGACAATAATGTCAGATTTCCTCCAAATGTGGGCCTCAAAAAACCCCTATCTATAGGGGTTCTGAACAGAGTAATTTTCAAGAAAATGGAGTAATTCATTTGTTCCGCATACAAAATTAATATATAAAAAGGGTTCCTAAATTTTTATCAAAAATTATTTTGATTGATACAAGATTGTCAGGTCTAAAAATAGACCTTCCAAATTTTGATTATAGACAGTGATTATCAATTGTCAATAATCACTGATAATTATCATATTTTTATAACCATTATCTAATAATTTAATCCTATGTTTAAAATCATAATTATCAACTATTTAAGACTAATAATTTCATATAGACTTAAAAAAGTCTAAGAAATTAATATTTGAATACTATAAAAAAATTGAGCAGAATTTTATTACTCAATTCTGTGTTTTTACTCAGTTGTCTCAATAAACATCTTAATAAAAATTATTTTAATTTTTAATTTTATTGAGTAATATATTATGATGAATGCCTTTCTCCAGGACACTGTACTCATTCTCTTAAGGGATTGTTTATTGGCCCTCACCTGGAGTCAAGGATCATTGTTAGGATTAAGTATTATCCTAACCCTTATCCAAAAATGGCTTCAACCTTATTATAGTGGAATGCGGACTTACAGAGCACTATCTGGGGTTTTATCTAGTTTGTGGACTATTACCTGGTTGGTATTGCCCAATTCTTTTGTCCATTACTGGAAAGAACCAGTCCGTTACAGTGATAGCATCATCTAAATGTAAGACGATTCCCTATGACCAAGGTTTGAGCCTTGAGATTGATCAATGAGTGAACTCATTGATGGTCTCTCCCCAATTAAGGTTTATTCATTTTATTCATTTAAAGGTTTTTTTAAGATATGGTTAAATAAATCCTGAATCTCTTAAGCAAGGCAGTCTTTACTTCATTACAATTATGACAATGCATTAGATGAGGGACCATAATGTCTTGAGCCATGTGACCAAGGCATTTTGTCAGTTGTTTAAGCCGTTGGTTGTCAGTGGCATCAACCCTAGATCTTTTGTAAAATTATAGGGAAGAAAAGATGCTTTTTCTCCTGAAACATACTTTTATTTGAATGAGGGTATAAACATGACACTTGGGGGGGTTGGAGGTCAAATGACAAGAATTGACACTAGGGTGCTCCTTCACCTAAAGAAGAAACCTTATCCTGAGAATACTCATGAGGATGAAAAGCATCCACGTGACTTTGTAGGTTGCTGATATGTTCAATTACTAAATATACTTAGTCATGGATGGCACAAAGAGCTTATAATATGGCAATGAGCTAATTTAACTTCTTAGTTACATTTTTTAAAAATGGTAATCATATCTCAAAGTTCAAGTTGTTGTTGCTTGGTGGTAAGCATTCTTTGCTTTAAGCCATGTACCACAGCTGTTAAAGTTGCTAAGTTCCCAAGGCATTTATGATGATCATTTAGGGAAAGTTTAGGGAATATAGCACTTCACCCCAAGTGAAATGCGCTCCTTGGGCTATACGTCCTACTTAGATGTTTTGATTTTGAACTTGCTGAATTAACAACTGGAGGCATTGGGGATTCCTGGGTCAGCACTAGGTCCAGGGGTCCTGGTGGCCCAGGGGATCCAGGGGATCCCCGTCCACCAGCTTGTTCATCACAACAATGGGCTCCGTGCATTCCAGGATGACCAGTGGTCCATAAGAACAAAGACTTTCCTGGGCATCGCATACTTCATAGATCAATTCTTCCATAAAACGGAGGAGTAGGTCCACAGAGGTTATAAAATTTCACCTTCAGTCTATAAACTCAAGGGTATGATCTCCAACCTGATTACAGATGATGACTCTGATTGACTAAAATGATTAGAGATTTCCAATAAACGAATCTCATAATTACCTCATTCAGACGAGTTAACATTATTAGAATCTTGTTGATAAACTGCCGATTTCCAATATAACGCTTTGGTTTTCACTGATGGATTGAGAGGCAGATTAATAGAGTGAAGGCTTTTAAATTTAACATACCCAATAGCTATAAATGGTGGAGTAGTTCCTGATGATAAATTAGCTACTTGTAGTAGATGGTACAAGGTGGGATGTAGGAATTGACGCAAATAGCATTCTAAATGTTCAGCTCCAACCTGATCCCCACCAAGTGAGAAACTATTGGGAAACTCATCATAGGGGCTGTTACCGCAAGAGCTTGTTTTCTATTAGCTCAGCCTATAGGGGATGAAGCCCCCAAAAGAGGAGCTGGAGAGATTCTTCATTGTCTGATAGTTGCAAATGATATTGTCTGCGGAAGGAATGGGGAGGTTCACCTCCAATGACGTGAGAAAATAAAAGGTTGCGTGTTGCTGTTATTTCTCATATATGCATATTAACTGCTCAGTCACTGAGACAGGGTTCATCACAATCTGAGTGGGGACCTGAAGCCTAATCATTACTGTTCATTGCAATTTTTCACTTTGAACTCAGAGTAACCTGGCTAGAGCATCAGATTTTTCAGGACAGAGGGGGTTCTAAACCACTCTGCTTTTATTTTGAGGCTTTGAGACAGATATTCCTGGCGTTGGATTATCAGTTATATCTTCTTTTACTGAAAAAGTCTTTACTCAGAATAAAATTCTTTAGTGGTAAATCTAAAGGTGATTATTCCTAAATTAAATACAGGTAAGTCAAATTATTAATGGCAAAAAGAGAGTAAAGTTTATTTGCTTAGAAATATAATTATAGGGGAGATCATGGATTTTTCTCAGGTAAATCTCCAAGCGTTTCCAAGCCAAGATCTATTCATAGCCATTAGGGATTACGTGGCATTCTGGTCATTTTTGTTAGACAGGATTCGATTGCTCTATAGCTTGGGTTAGAAACCAGATATCAGGAGGTTTTGGTCAAGTGATATATTTTCATACAAGTCCAGATTAAACCCAGATATCAGGATGCCTTGAATTTAGTCAGGGATTATCCATGACAGAAGTTATATTTATATTCTTTGGATCAGGTTCAATTTCCTTCATCAATTATGCAATAATTTTTATTTAAGTAGGAATCCTGTCTAAGCGGGCCCTCATCAATCAATTCAGAAGTAGTGTAAAACGCTTTGCTGTTGTGATTTGGTTTGCATAGTATCTGCTCTGGATATTGCCCTCCCAAATCAAAACTTTGATTTTTATTGGGACCTCACTATATGAGCTCATGGAGTAAGAACTGATTTTGGTAAAAAGACTTTTCTAAAACTTGGTCAAACTCTTTTATTTTACAAGCGTAAAGATGAGACCCCAGCGCCTCAAACTCTGATGGTTGTCAAACTAGTCTTTTAAAAATGGTATTTGCCCTAGGCTATCAGCGGATTTGAGCCTGTACATGGAAGTTACCTAATTAGATTGCAGAGTCTAAGGAATTCTGTTATGGACTAAACATAACCTACCCATTCCACAGGGTGACCAAGTGATATTGTGCACTAAATTAAGTTGTAAATCCTCAAAGATTATGTGATGAGCTTCCCGCCATTCTGTTGTTCAAATTTAGAACCTGTCGCTAATCCTCTAGATCATCCTCCAAGACCAAAACGAGATTCTGGTGCTATTAGCTAATTTTTATATATATCCTATTCAGGTAAAGCAACATCAGACTATTGTTTTTGTTCATATGTTACCTGTTGAGGAAGTTCAAAGTGTTTTTGGCTTTGGCCACTTTGATGAGTTAGGCCTAAGTGGCGAGATCAAGCAATCTGTTTATCTTTAGTACCACGAGAAAGCTTATCTTGATTAACTGAGGAGGAGGATTAAGCGCTGGCCCTTTTTAAAAAGTAAAGCGCTATTTTGGAAAAGGCAACTGTGATTTATGTTGTGCTAACTATGTGCTTAAACATATTGATACCAAAATCATCTGCCCATTCGCTTTTGGCAAATTAGACGTTCAAAATTGGCGGATGAAGTGGCCAACACTAAAAATTAATTAACTAGTGCAGCACAGTTTTCTGGTGCCTTCCAAGAGTCCTTGGGCCTCTCCTGTGTTAATCATGGATAGGAAAAATGGTTCTAACCACATGGCTATATTATATCGCAATCTTAATAACATTATAAAAATGATTCTTGCCCTTTACTATGGATTGATGATGCGCTAGACCGTTTATGCAGTGCGCAATACTTTTCAGCCTAGAATTTAACTCTGGCAACTGGCAGATAGAGCTGCCCTAGTGTTAAGGAAAAATGCGCCATGATTATCGTGTAAGGCCTCAATCAACCAAATAGAGTGCTGCAAGGGCTGTGAAACGTCCCAGCTACCTTCCAGAGGGATATTTATAGTATCCATGGTGTTCTGAAAGTCTCTTGTATTCTCATTTATTCAGATAATATCGATGTTTTTTCTATAACATTCAATGAACCCGTACAACACTTGAATGAAGTTTCTGCCGCCTTTCCAAGGAAGATTTGAAAAAGCCACGTAAAAGCAATTTTTTGAACATTAGGTATACCTGGGTTTTTCATTGATAAACATGGCTTGCAGCCTCAGCTTGCAAAGGTTGATGCTATTGAGTGCATGGCGCGACTATGTAAGTGCAACATCTAAGTGGTTCTTGAAAGAATTATTCAATATCAAAGTTTTGTGCAACATTTCAGTAAGAGAGGTGAACTGCTATTTTACCTTCTTAAAACTGGCGTACCCTTTGAATGAACAGTAAATGTCTTCTGGTCTTTAATAAAATATGTTTTTACCTGGCCCAAGCGCACCTGATAATGTACCCTGATTTTGAAAGCTGTTTATTGTTCAGATGGATGCTTCGCTTACTGCCGATGGGCAGTGTTATCTCAGATGGAACTTGACGGAATTGGTAATCCTGTGGCCTATTATAGCTGAACTTTGGATGTTTATAACAAAGTTATATGGTAAGTGAGAAGGAGATCCTGGCAATTAGTTACACTTTTGTAAACAATTTCTGGTTTATGTCCATGGAGTACATTTTACAGTAGTAACTGATCATGCTTCTCTATGCCGGTTGCAAATGATAAAAGAGCCCAAAGGAAGATTGTAAGTCCAGGGGAACGTCCCCTTTGTGTAGATTGGGCGATTTTTCCTTTCCTGAATAAGAAGGGTCCTAAGAGGTGGCTGTACCCCTTGTCACCCAGGGAGACCTCGCCCACATGGTAGACAAGCACTGGGTAACAACTCTCCCTCTTAAGATTCCTCTCCCAATACCTATGCTCACCTCAGCTGAACTTGTCTGCTGAATTGAGGAAATCTGCGCTGAGATTACCAAATCAAAGTTGAAAGGTCTGAAACCAATGGGAATAAAGCCCAACAACTTGAAAAATTTATAGTCAAATAGGGACAAGAATTGAATTATTGGCTGGAATCGCCAATGGTTTTGATGCAGCCAGAAGTACAATTGTCAATGCCAAGCATCCCTTAAAATTTTCGGGGATGATCCCCAATGTACAGATGGTATCTTTGGGAACTATCACAGACAATTCAAAACCCCTATCTAATGAATCAGGAGTTGCAGCTGATGTAACTTTTTTGACCGAATGAACGCCCCAGTGACAGGGCAGGGGCGGGTTGGTCATCCTTACCCATTTCCAACCAATTGGGACTGCCCATATGTGGGGTTGCCTTGTGGAATTCCCATTGCTTGTTGGGCCAGACGCCATTGTGCCAACTTACAAAAACACAGTCAAGACTCATTCCAGGCGTTTGAGGTTGAACTAATAGTGACTCAGCCTGCCACCAAACCCTTCAATGTCCGTTCCAATTAAAGTTATTTGCCCCCTCCCCCAAAAATTCGCTGGGTTAGGTCAATTTTGAGGGACTCAATCCCTACTTTGACCCATTACCAATTGACCACTATTTAATCAGTTGCATTGCACTTAGAAAATTGTTGGTCAATTTTCTTCTTTTATATTTTCAATAAAGCCCTTTTCCCAATTTCAGTTTATATATTGAGAACTAAACCTCCCTTTCTGCTGGTATTCTGACAACCCTCGGGGTGTTAACTGAATACATCTGGTAATTTGCTAGGTGTCTATATGCGATTATGGCTCATGTAAACTATTGTCAGAACTCCTTCCAAGTTTCATAACCATCATAAAAGCAGCAGTGTCACTGGCATTTGAGTTTGTCATTTTGGTGCTTTAGCAAACAGGCTGGCAGGCCGGTCTAAAAATAACTTTCCTTTTGCCTGACAAAGAAAGTACACTTGGCTTTTAAATTACATGATTACATCTTTGACATTCAAAATTGACCCAGCATCAAGCATTAAAATGCTGATGGGTTATTGCGCCTTCTTACTGTGGCCTTGGTGGCCAATGTGACCAATGAATTATACAATAAGATGTTAATTCAACAGTATGATAATTAACTTGAGGAAGCTCAGAAATGCTTGGAAATTTGAGGAAGGACACTGTTATTCTAAACAGGATGCTTTACAAGGTACAAAACAAACATCAATTTTGGATACCCCAACCCACTGACTGAACTGATATTATTATTGGTGCCCATAAGGCGACGGAACATGGCATATTTAAGAAAAGAATTTAATTATTAAAAATGCATCATTATTGGGATTCCACTATTTTTGGCATTCATGAACCTCTCCTCTGTTGCAAGGAATGTCAAGTGGAAGAGCCTTATAAAAAAACCAACTCTTAACGGTTGGAAACACCCAATTTGCGTGGCATACTGTTTTTGGACGTTGTGGACCCATTGACTAACCCTGCAGGTCAATTTTAAATATATGGTAGTGGTCATTAATCACCTCACAAAATGGGTTGGAGACTAAAGCGGTTACAGATATGAGTGTTATGACACAGCACAGTTTATCTTAAAGGACGTTATGTATTTTTATGGAATCCTCCATTTTTATTAACAGATAATGGGACTATCTTTCATCCTAGATGATTTCTGAAGCTGAATGACTTAATGAGTATATGCGGGGTGTTGTCCACAACCTACCACCCCAAGAGCAATGGCACCATTAAACAAGTGAATGGTACTCTCGTTGAGATTTTGCATAAGATAACTATGATGAAGGCGTCTAGATGTAAACTTTTCTTGCCCTCTGCCATATTTGCTTATAATATCTCTTATCACTCCGCCACATGGCATTCCCCGTTTACATATCCATATGGAAACAACCAGTGATTCCCCAATCTTATATTCTTGCTTCAGTCCATTATACATGAATTACAAGAAATATTTGGAAACTTTGGTGCAGAGCTTGATACAGCTATAAAGCGTTGCATACGCCAATTAACTGTCTAGTAAAATACAACCTTGTGCATGGGGTGACTTGGACCGTCAGTAATTACCCCAATTTACTGTAGAGGAACTCGTTTTATATTATTATAACAATGGGTTCAGATGAATTAGAATGGTGGAGCACGTTTAGAAGGGCCCTTTCAGATCAATAAAAAAAAGCTTACATATGCCTACACTCTGATGGATCCTGTTGAAGGGCATCTTATCAATCAAGTACATGAAAAGTTCTTGAAGAAATTCCATCAGAGTATTAGGACGATGGTCTCTTGCCCCAAATAAATTAGTTGCCACTAAATATCTTTTTAACCTGATTTTATAATAAAGTGGGAGAAATTATTGTAATTGGGTTTTGCCAACCTTCTGGATATCCTATTACTATATTTTTAATTCATCTTATACTTAATAACTAGGTAGCGGATTTGAGTGAGGGAGCTGTACGCCCCAATACCCCTGCTTTTATAGCAGTATCCTAAGATACTACTATATTACTAGGTGGATCCCCAAAACACACCAACACAACCCCTTGTTACTTAATCTTTATTGCTTCTGACACTGTGACCCTAAAAATTTTAATGATTCCCCATTCCATTCAGAGGAATTACTCTATCATCCCATGCCAGTGTAAAACATCAGTAATAGGATTTATTCATTTATTTAGGCCATCTGATCATAATTCAAATAAGCTCAGCTAAAAACATCTTTAAGAAAGATATTCAACCTCTAACTTTTGTTTTGGCCCAATTTGGATGTCATAAATTTATTTAACCAATCTCAAAGTGCTGCTTTGTAACTATAGAAGCACGAATTAGAACGCTAATGGAATGATCATATCTGATAAGGATTTCAAAGGATAGGGTGACCTTTTTTGGAGTTAAGAGGTACCAGTTCACTATAAGGATTAGTCATTAAAATCTCATGAGCCTTTAACAGTACTTGATACTAGAAGGTGCTCTCTTAATTACTTATATAACATTATTACTGAATAATGTCTCTCCTTTTGTGTTTTTTATAAAAGTATTGTCTTCTTACAATACTTCAAGTTGTTAATGTATCTACCTGCGCAGTTTGAATCTGACACTCTTCTGTAAGTCTCACATTGGCTAAAATTAATTACAAGCCCCAGCAAATAAATGAAGGCCTATATCGCTAATTTTCTTCAAGTAATGTCTCTCTGCCTAATCTCTCAAAAAGCTATCTTTATTTTTAGTACTAGTAGTTCCCAACCCAAGAAAGAGGTCCTCTACGCATCTTATCTGCATTGTGCCAAAAATGGTATTATTAGTATAAACTAAAAAAGATCCTAGAATGGCACCGCAGCGTTGGCCTAAGCATACATAACAGAAGGGGAAGATGGGTCCAGGTATTCTTGTCTGGTGCAAGTTTCTTCAGGTGGCAGGCAAAGGCGGAAAAAATGTGTTTGAGTATCAGCGGCGTGGGATAGAAGGAGAAAAAGGTGAGGGTTCTCCCAATCATTGAGGCCAGCAGTGTACATTGCCTTAACATATTAGACATTGTAGTATCAGTAAAGGTGCTGAGTTCAGTCAAACAAGTGTATTATTTAATTTATTGGCTGGTTTGGGGGTAGCTAGGGTCATAAAGTGTTGTTCTCTCCATGTTAATGCATGCGCAGCCAGCTGCAGATGAGAGCTCTTTAATATCAAATTTTGCATCTTCATGGAGTTCACTGAGGAAATTAGGAGGGGAAAACCTCACAAAGTGTCTCAATTACCGTAGGGAGGACTTGTAGAGAAGGGAGTTGGTGGGAGCAGCAGCTGCATCTATGGCTTTTGATGAATATTTCTATAGACTGGATATCCTTTTTGAGGGCGAGCGCGGCAGCAGTATTTAATTGGTGGTTTGGTGAAAATCCAGCCCAGTCAAAGGTAATTTAATTCCATAGTCTCAGTATGCATCACAAATACATTTGAGAACCCTTGAAAGGATTTGACATGGGCAGCGCTAGGCCAGCTTCAGGAATTGGTGGGTAGCAGATGCTGATTAGATGTGCACAGTGGATTACAGCAAATCTGCCGGCACTTGAGCAGCCATCTTCTAAGGAATGGTTCTGGCAATGAACCTTGGATGGTGGAGTGATGAAAGCTGCACCTACGGCAGTTGAGGTTGGGGAATGTTGATTTAACCCCAACCAAAAAGTGTAGTCAAAAACTGTAGTGAGGTTCATGCCAGAGGGAGGAGCAGCGGAAGCAGCAACTGCAGAAACTCTGGACACTTGTGCTTCTAATGGTCAAGTTTTAAGCAGAAAGGATAGATGGCGCAGCCATTTTTAACGTGTAACTAGAAGGGATGATCAGGGACTGATCTGATCACAGGTATGGAGGTTTTAAGAGGTGTTTGTCCCAACAGTATGGGCAGATATTTCAGATGCGTGAGGTCCAGCAAGATGATCAGCACCATTGGCAACCATGAACTTCAATATGGTGCTGGCGCTTAAGGCGCTAAGCTTTCAATGAGTTTGTGGCAAAGGCGTTTGGGAAAGAGGTGATAGGGCAAGCTGGCAAACTAGAACAACAGTGTGGCCTCATTGGAAATAAAGTTTGTATGGTCAGGATTGGTGTATTTCTATATATAAAGGCAGATGTGCTGATGCCATGGCGTGGGCTTTGCATAAGAAGCTAAGATAAAATTACCTTTAAAAGGGCTGTTATCTATTAATCTGGTAGTTTTGTAAAATGCCATGGACATCTCAATGATGGCTGTACTTACATAGGGGAAGATGAACCCATACTTGACTTAAAGGCCAAAAAGTAGGTTGCTCCAAGGGAGCACTAATGGGATTTTGAGCACAGCCTGGGAGCGTGCAAGGTGATGGACTAGGACCTGAGGCCTAATGTAGCAACCAGAAGTGTTCACGGGGCTAGATGGGCCAGCCTAGGGAGTTTTTGTGGCAGCTGATAAACACCAAGAGGCGGTGCACTGCTACCCACATGAGGCAGCAGGAATTGTTTGTGTTAATGTATTCTAGTAGCAGCATGGGTGAAAAGGCGGTTGAGATTCGAAACTTTTATGTTTGAGTTTGACTGAATAAGTGATCGAAGCAAAAGAGAGATTTGTTGGTCATCTTTCTTCCTTACAATAGGGGCCATTTTTTATCTAACTATCCAATGTTAAATTTTACTTCACTCGTAGTATTTTATTAATGGAGATTTTCTGGGGTATAATTATAATTTATGATGGGGTTGGCACTGTACAAGGGGAGTTTTAAATTAATTTATCAATATTATTTTCTTTAAAAATTAGAGACACTCTCTTCACAATATCCCCAATCACAGGTCAAGGCTTATAAAGAATTAAAGATACCAAATATCTTATTCTAATGTGTATCCATTAAGTGAACGTAGTATTATATGCATTCTAAGGATCCATACAAGCTTTTGCAAGCTATAAAGTCCTTTACTTTCTCAGAATGCATTTTCAATGACCTTCCTTAATGTTTATATTGATATCTAAGTGATATGGGCTGCCTGATACAGGTTTTTAGTACTCTTTTTATGTAGGAAACCTATATAAGCTTTTGTGTCCCCTGATGTCATATTATCTATGTTTAGTCTTAAAGGGTTTCAACCCAAAATGGGGTGGCCATGTATCTTTAATTGTGGGTGCAAATAGATCCAAAAAATAGAAATTCCAATATGGCGCCTCAATGGCTATCCTAAGCTGCCACATTGGATGAGGAAGGGGGTTTGGTGTCTCTTAGTCTAGCGCAGACCTGAGGTCAGACATCAGAGAGACTAAAATGGGAGTGAGGAATTCAGTGATATGGGCAGGAGGGCGAAGAGCATCATATATCTTAATAATGAGTCATGTGGTGTCATTGCCTTGACTCACTGGACAAAATGAAGCTTGGCATATTTTGTTAGTTAATAAACATAAGTAAATTATTTAATTTATGGCGTGCTTGGTGGTAATCGGGAAAAAATCTCCAGCTTAGTAGCCTTGCAACACGCGTCCTGAAGTATACACAAGCTTTTCAATGTGAACCCAGACTTCCAACTAGAAGTTAGATGAAGAATTAGGATAGGTTTTTTATTGATGATTGGCTCTAGAGCTGCATTGAGGGCTTGGCAGATGGGAACAGAGAGAGAGAGAGAGAGAGAGAGAGAGAGAGAGAGAGAGAGAGAGAGAGAGAGAGAGAGAGAGAGAGAGAGAGAGAGAGAGAGAGAGAGAGAGAGAGAGAGAGAGAGAGAGAGAGAGAGAGAGAGAGAGAGAGAGAGAGAGAGAGAGAGAGAGAAGTATATATGAGCAGCGGCAACTTCAATGGCAAGATAGTTAGGGGTCTGGTATGCCAGGAAGTCTGGACAAGGGCAGAAATCGCATTTAGAGGCAAGTAAGTCCTAGGCATAAAAGAATTTTTTCTATTTTAATTCGGGCTCAAGGGAAAGGTGCACTTGGTTAATTCATTAATTCACTTAAAAGAATTTACTGGGTCAGAAAATTTGTAAACATGGTCCAGTCATTGGGTATGACTAGCTTTTGCTGAAATGGACTACCCTCAAATTTCTGTCCAAGTAAATGAAGTGTTCAGGAGTGGCAATTGGATCCTGAACCTTTTGAGAAGATTTACTTGATCGCACGTTACAGAGGATCTGGGGCTGCATTAATTGAAGCAGGGGAGGGAAAATCAATCTCTACTAAAAATCTTCCAGAATAGTGGTGGGGCCAATGCCAGAAGGGGGAGGAGTTGAGGCCACTATAATGGCGAGGGAAAGGCACTAATGCTTTGAGTGGATCAGCCAAAAAGCATAAGGGACATACTGAGCGGCCATATATAACATGGGCCCAGAATGAGTGGTTGGGGCTAGGAAGATCACGGTGTGGGGGATGGCAAGGTGGTTGTTTTGGTATAATGGGAGGATTTTTATAAAGAACTAAAGCCCTGTATAGCTGCTGGTCTCATTGGGGAACCACAAATGAAGTGCAGAATCAGTGCTATTTATCGCTAATCCCTCCAGGAGCTCGCTACAGAGGTGATAGAGGAGAGAGTATTGGGTAAACTTGTGAACTGCACCACCAGAGAAGCATCTTCTAGAAAATAAAGGTGACTATCTTGAATAAAGATTTTTTAAAAATTAGTGACATCACTGCTGCATCCATAACTTTAGCTTTGTTCAAGAAGCTAATGTCAAAGTACCCTTTAAGGGGAAGAAATTAATAAAACTGGAGAATTTTTAACCAACTAAGTGGCCTTGATGATGGCTTCTTTTGCATAAGGGAAGAGATTATTAAACAAGCCAAAATGACAAAGTGTAGGTTGCTCTGGGAGAGCACCAAGGGCATTTAAGTGCCACTTGGGAGCACACAAGATGTTTACCCGGGTCCTGAGGGGTACAAAGTGACATCTTGGATTTTGGGGACTACCAGTGCCAGCTTGGGCGCACTTTGGTGGTTGCAAAATAATTCTAGGAGGTGGCACACGCCCACCCCATGCAGTGCAGCATGTGTTAATTGCATTAGCTCTTGAATATTAAGGTGGCAGAGTGGCAATGGTTGTTGTACGTAATTTTTATACTATATGATTCTAAAGCAAATGAAGCAGAAGTAAGAAATTCATAACTTATTACTCTTATACTTGTATCCTTATGTTATAAATGTTTGTGCTTCTTTTTTTAACTATAGTCATGATCATAATTCTTTTCTGCATGATGTTGGTCAACCTGGGGACTATATTGCACCATCTAATGGTGAAGATGAGTAATTGTAAATTATTTGGGAAAGGAAAAAAAAATCCCAGTAAATTTTCCATGTACTGCGTTCTGATAGGCCATGAACTCTATGGACCGCTTTGCTACTTGCTATATCAGTTCAGGACATTAGTGCTCAATTTTAACACAATTATAGATTTTCCCCTACCCAAAGTTTCTCTATTGGGAATAAATTTGGGAGGCAGGGGTCATTGTCTGTACTCTACCACTGGACCATCCTCCCTAAGCATGACCATGTTATTCATCTATTACTGCTGTAGAAGATTTTTCAGGACTTATTGGTGTGTTTTTATAACTGAGTCCATATTTTTTTATTTTGCCAACAAGTTAAAAAGCTTTTTATGTGTCAAAGTAGTGTCCTAGAATAATTCCTGCTAATTTATCTATGGAGTCTGCATTGAACAACTCAGATTATAATTTGTGCATGAGCGAATCCACAATGTCATAGTTCTAACTGCTTGCCAATCTTGTGTCTAAAATTCAGTGAGACCTTATGCTTTTTTTAAAATTTGTGTGTCAAAAGTTAAACTAATTGGTTGGTCATTATTGCTTTAGCCACGTTGGTTTCCCAACTTACCCCAGCTTGAAGAAATTCCATATTTATTCACGTTTCTTAGCAACTATATTATTCATACTAAATCCTTGGTCCACTATATGCTATGACTACTGCATGTTAAGTAGCATTATATATACTACAGATTTTTCTTTGTACAATTATTCATATTGTCTTCCATGTGCGCTTAGCTTCATTGAGCGTTGGAGCATTCAGTACCTCATTATTTAGTGTACTGCACTGGCACCTCATGGTATCAAAGTTCTAAGACGAGTTAGAACTTCTGATTGTCTTTGGTTGTGACCATGTAAAATATGTATATATTTTAAGAGATGCCATTTATAAAACCTTTATTCAACAGTATCAATGACAACGTCTGCTATTTTCAGCATATTGTGATCTGAAAGATGCAAAATACTTTTTGAGTTTGATTAACATGTGATTCTTACTCAAAAAACTAAAATTTAATCGATATATATTACACTTAAATCATTATCTAGGTATATGAGTGCTTACATAATAAGGAAATAGTTTTTTTAATTATTTAAGGTATGCTGACCTTGGATGGACATTACCAAAGCTCAAAAAGCAAAAAAAGCACAAAAAGAATACCCAAACAGAAGATTGACCGCCCAAAAGGAAAGTTGAAACACAACTGAATGAGAATAAAACCAACCAAGTGTGACAGCGACGAAGCAAACAATCCACCATGGTGGAAGGGGAAGGGGATTGGGCGGCACACTCTCGGCATCAGAATCCAATCATATGCAAGTGTGTGGGCCAAGGCAGAGAGCAATGGTGTGGGGTGAGCAGCGATATGGGGAGCGTTTTGGCTAATGGTTATCTGGTTGTCAAAGTTACCTTAATCAAAATTAACACCAAGGTACTTAGAAATAAGTTTTCCACATGAAGGCGGATGGAAGGAAGCTGGGAAAATAGAGCTATGTTGGCACTTATGGTTTTTGTCTTGGCCTGCAAAACTGTAGCAACTCTCTGTATGGCGGCATTCGCTTGTTTGTGTAGGTTTAGGATGTTACGTTTGCTCTGCAGGGCTATGGTTGGAGAAAAAATGGGAGTAGGGATACCTTTGGCAAGTATCGCACTTACTCCTCAGTTATCTTACGGATTTTGATGTTATCTGGGTACCTAGCTGCAGCAACTGCGATCTAGTGTTCATAGTGGAACGTAGAGGCGTTCAGTTGGGGGCATGCATATGCCGAGGGACCTGAATGGGGTGCCATACCTGTATAAATTCTTCAATTGGGAAATATGATTCTTCAATACCATTGTCCATTTCATTAGTTTCATCCAATGAAGTCCAGAGATTCTAGTCAAGAGGGAAATTTGGGTCAATCATTTGTTGGGTTGTGGCTGGTGATTGAAGAATAATGTGGGACTGAACTGTTGTCCAAGGCTTTTCCTGATTGGCTAAGGCGCAGGTGGCACTGGACTGAGGAGGGGGCTGATTGGCAGTTGCTGGCACTGTAGTGGCAGCAGGCTTTGGGGGAGGGGGTAAGGATTGTTGCCCAAACTGGAAAGGCCGTGGGGTGTTGGGATAAGTGGGAACCAGATGGAGACAAAGCAGGTCCAGCGGAAGCATCAAGAGAGGGGCATTTAAACTTAGAGTGGTATAAATTGAAGTAGTATGGGTAGATGGTTCTCACCCTTGATGCGGGCCCAGAATGGGTGGTCAGGGGATGAGGGAATGATGGCAAGTTGGGAATTGACAAAGCGATAATTTTTAAATTTGGGCTAATCATGGCAAATGCCCGAGCCCTGCAAGATGAGTGGCCCCATTTGGGACCACAAACTGAAGTATGGGGTTGAAGCCTTATGTGGTCAATCCTTCCATCAGCTCCTGATGGAGCAGCACAGGGGGAAGGTGAGTGGGAAATCATGCAAACTAAACCATTATGGTGGTGTCAGTGGGGAGCCAGGTGCGTGTTGTGGAGATAGGGGTGCCCTGAAAAACCAGGGGTACAGTGGCCGCAGTGGCAGCATCAGCTTTGCATGTAAATCCTAGATCAAAATACCGTTTATAAGGGCGGAAGTCTATGAAATTGGCTGGCAGCATCACCGCCTGGGCCAAGTCAATAATAGCTTTTTCTTTGTATGGGAATAATTGTCCATATTTGACCCGCAGACTGAAACACAGTGTGATTGGGGAGAGCGAAAGGGCTGCAAGGCACTGTCTGGGCACGTGCCAGGTGGATGGCCAGATCCTTAGGCAGAATGAACTGATCTGATGGTTTAGGGGGACTGGCTGAACCAGTCTGAGCACGTTTTACCTTTGGAAGGAAAATGCTGGGTGGGGTTTCGCTGCTGGCCCACACTGGAGCAGCTGTGGGGAATCCAAGGTCATTGGAGAGTAAATGGGGAGGTTGGCGTATGCTAGCAGGCGCTTTTTACTTTTAATTTTAAATTTATTGCGGGAAGGCTGACCATGGGATGGACACTTCTGAATTTGACCTAAAAGAGACAAAATGTAGTAACAGGGAAGGCACCCCAGAGAAGCAATGCTATCTCTTGTTGCCAGTGGGAACGCCACTTATGAGGAGGGGGAGGAAGATTGTGAAGGGACCATAGCCACAATTGAACACGTGTGAAGGAAGGGGTCTGATTTGATGAACCAAACTGGGAACCATGAGGAGACCAGCTGTTGGCGGCGTGGTGGGAGGCATCCAAACATCCACGCTTGAAAGTGGTCCACCAAGTGAGACCGGAATCTGTGGACTGCTTCTGGGAGGGTGGGGGTGGAGCCTGTGATGGCATCAAAGACAATCGTATGGATAGTCCACATGGCGATTGCAACCACCAGAGCATGGAGGGAGGGTGGAAAGGGGAGGCTATTTATAGGGCAAACATGTATCTTGACAGACTGAAGGGATGTATTTGATCCTGGCCCAGCAGACGTTGAACTTCGCGCCATATCACTTTAGAGGTAGGACACTTCTCCAGGCGGTGGAACAGCGTTGCATACTGGCCAAGCACGACGCAGGATGAGTGTAAAGCGTTAGTGCGCTCAGCTGTACGGTACACCCACCTCAGGCAGCGCCACACATGGGAACGGATTTGAGGCTGCAACAGAGGATGGTGTGTGTATTTCCAGATAGTTTTTTGAGTCTCAATGGAGCAAGGGATGTCCATCATGTCCAGGTAGTCCACCCTGGATAGGACATGGGGCCGTGTGGGGATCACGCCATCATGGATGGGTAGCCCCTGTACCTCTTGTGTGAACTGAGGTGAGGGGCAGCCTCTTCAGGTTGTATGTCTGCAAATACGAATTCTCCACTCTGCGCTCCGCATGGAGAGGAGGATTCGTTTGTAGTGGGTTTTAGTACCGTGAGGACCTGTGGCTGATGGGCGTGAAGCCAGGTATTTCATCAGGGAGTGGGAGTTTAATGGATTGTTGAGGCCCAAGGCGTGGGAGAAGTTGGAGTGGGCTGCACGGGACCAGTGTTGGGAGGGGAGTGTAGGGGCGGTGACAGCCGCAATCCAGGTACCCAAGATCTTGGCCGCATGGGCTCTGAAGTCAAGCAGGCCCATGCCACCATGCTGATGAGGGCCAAACATGACCTCTAACCATACTGGTGGAGGGCGGCCTGACCATAGCCATACTTGCAGCAGGGCATGCAAGGATTTGAAAAAGCTTGGGGAGAAGGGGATGGCGTGGTCTCCAAACCAGACTTTGGAGAGGAGCATAGAGTTGGCCAAAACGACCCTGCCAGTAAGGGAAGTAGGGTGGGCTCTGAGGGAGGCGATGCGCTTCGTCACACTATCTAGAATATGACTCTCCATTACTGCTGATGTGTATCCGCCTGCCTCCACCCACACACCCAGATGGTGCACCAGTCCTATGGTAGGGCGTGGCACGAAGGGGAGCACCAGTGGGGCGGTGTGGGGTGAGCTGAGAGCGCAAGCGCGTGTGTAAGCAGATGGGCTGGGCTGGGCGCTAGTTTCAGGGGCCCAGCAGTTATGATACCAACCAAGGAAGATGATTACAGTTTTGGAGGCTTTCAGTGCAGCATTACTTACCCAGGAATACTCCTGGATGAGAGCTTCAAGTGCGCGTGCATCTTTATTATTAGACACTCCAACTACGCAGTCATCTGCAAACGCCATGATCTTAACTGGGGCTTGGCCTGGCACATAACTAAGGTAAGTTGGGCATTCACGTTTCGAAGTATTGGGTCAAGACTGAAGTTGTATAAGAGTGGGCTAAGGGGGTCCCCTTGTCGCAAGCCCCTTTGAGGGCGGACTACTTCCGTTAGGAAGCCAGGGCCACGTACTGCCATTGTTGCAGATTCCATGAGCAGCATCACCCAGTTGATGAAGTGAGGGGGTAGGCGGAATTGATGGAGGCAGGCCCTTAGGTATTCCCATTTTACTCTATCATAAGCCTTCTGTTGGTCCAAGAATGCAAGTGCCCCAGAGGCTGTGGACTGGCACGCATTGGCCACAGATTGCATGTTGTCCCAAATCGACCTTTTGGGTATGAAACCTAATTGTTCTGGGGGAGATGATGGCAGATGCTGCAATCCCTAAACGGTTAGCCATGATTTTTGTTAAAATTTTTGTATCCGTGTTAGTTAAAGAAATGGGGCGCCAGTTGGCTAAGTCTAGATTGTCCCCTTTCTGGAAGAGTGTGACGGTGAAGGCCTCTTGTCCTCCTGGCAGGAGGTACGTTTCCAAATGGCTCTGGTTAATTGAGGCCAGCAGTATTGGGGATATATATTTGAAGTACTTTTTATAGAATTCATATGGAATGCCATCCGGGCCTGGGCATTTTCAGTTTGGTGCACCGCGAATGGCTGTCCATAATTCGTTTGGAAAAACAAAATTCATTCTTTCTGTGTATTGGAAAACGGTGCAGATATGAGATCAGTTGAGAAATTCTGCCACTTCGGCTGGCTGAATTGGATTGGATTGGTACAACTTGGAGTAATACTTTTGTGTTTAAATTGCCACTTTGGCTGGCGTATCCGCAATGGAATCATCTGATCTTTGCACCAGTGTACGGGCCACGCTCTGGCGTGGTGTGAAATTTTTTAAAAAAATATGCGGTGCACTTGTCACCTTTTGTGATGCGTTTGGCCCTGTACTGGACACAAACCCGATGTTTATGTTGCCTTTTGAGCGCGTTGAGGTGGGTGGCTGCCTCCGCCCACTTCCAGCCCCATGCAGAGCTGTATCCTGTAGCTGGGATGTTGGACTCCAGGTGTGCCAACTCTGCCAGAGCACGCGAAATGAAAGCTGATGTGGCTCGTGAGAATCTGGAAGAGAGGTGGCGAGAGTGGCAGATGGTATCTTCTTTGAAAGATGCCCATGTGGAAATGGGGTCCGCGCAAAATGGTGCAACAAACTTTTTTTGCCAAAGTTGCTGATTCCACCCATGTGGAAAATCCTGGTGACGCAAGCTTGGGGGGGCGAATTTGCACCAATGTGGGGCCTTAGCAGCTGTGACAGGTAGGTGGTAGGTTATCAAGACCAGTCGATGGTCAGAGAATTCCATTTTTGTTGTTTTAAAGTGGAGTATGTGGGGTTGGAATTTCGCCAGCGTAAGGATAAGGTCAATGCAGGACATGGACCTTGATTGGCCGTTGTGGATGTGGGGGCGCGTCATGTTCTTGAGCAGCGGGGCTTGCCGCGGCAGTGCATCCATTATCCCAAGGGTGGCCTTTAGAACGTGAAGTTCAACTTGGCCCTGGGGGGCGTGGGAGGAGCTAGGCCACCGGTCCATTGGAGTATTTAGCCAACAGTTCATGTCGCCAACTTCAAAAGGGTCTGGGGGTAGCTGGAGGGCTTGACTGATGAGAAAAATTCCTGATGCTCTTGTGCACCATTTGGGGCATAGATGTTGATGATAGCGTGTACCACATCAGCCCACAAGAAAGTGACAATGAGGACTCAGCCATTGAGGAAGGTTTCTGATGATAAAAATTTGAAAAATTATTTTTCTGGATTAGCACCCCACAGTGCTCTGACCAAAAGGATAGGGATGGAAGGAGCATTGTTTTCCAAGCCTCCTCAGAACCTCGTGGATAGTGGGACTCCTGGATGGCCAGGATATCCACAGGTAAATTTTGTTGTAAAAAACTCAGTTTCCTAGCCCAGGACGGTGAGACCTTGAGTCCAGCAATATTCAATGTCCCTAAAGTGAAGGTTTCCCCCATTGCACCTTAGGTGCGAGGGGGTAGGCACCCGGGCCCACTAGCCTCCTCTAGATCCCCACTGGCATTCATGGCAGCATGGGTGTTTGCAGAAACACTATTGGTAGTTTTGTTAATTTTAGCAGAAAGGTTCGCGTTGGCTTTTGCCTTCACTTTTTGTTTCCCCACCATTGGATGAATTTTTTGCGGTGCGGATGAGTTCAGTGCACCATTGAGTGGGTCAAAAAAAATTTTCAGTTGGGATGATCCCCAAGTCAGTTTTAACTGGAGCTTGGGTGCAACGATTGGGTGAGGTTGAGTCCCCCATCAGATCCTCAGATTTGGCCCAATTGGCATAGGCTTCCAAATCTGATTGGTTGATGGATTCCTAATATACTTCCACCGCGAAGGTTTCTATGTCCTCCTGGCGTTGGGAGTGTGGGATAGTGGTGGTGACTTTGGCCGCTTCCTTGGCCACGGCCCTGCGGGGCTGCTTGGCCTTCTTCCACTCCTGTGGGAAATAGGCTTTACCAGTAGGTAGCAACCTTGTGCTCCCCACGGGAAAGCCTCTTTGGTGCTTACGGTTGGTTCATAGTGCACCTCTCTGCTATCCATGGCCGCTGAGGGTTGCTCTTGGAATGTGACGCCCTTCTTAGTGGGGCATGCGTGTGCCTTATGGCCAAACATGTCACAGTGAGTGCAGATGGGGGCGCGCTGTCCACGGTCACCTGGAAAGGGTGGGTGGTATGCCCTTTGATATTAATAAAAGTGGAGTGTGGGATCTGGGTTAGGTCCTTTATGATCTCCTCAGTTGGGGTCAGAACAGCAATGGCTTTGCTAGTGCACAGGTGTGGCATCAGCATAAAGCATTGCATTTCAAAAGATTTTATTTCGCCGTAGATGGCGAGACCATCTTTCAGGTGTTGCTCCAAAATGTCACGTTTTACCGTATAAGGCAAAAAGTCAGATGTGAGGATTATTTTGTTGGATTTTGTCCATCTAGTGCATTTTGTTTCGATGAATCATTGCCCTTCAGGGAGGTCAATCACTATGCGCACTGCAGCAGCCTCATCTGCTGCCTCTTTGCTTTTAAAACCTAGGTCCAGCCAACCGCATGACATGGAGTGAGGTGCCATGTACACCGCAGTCAGGAAAAAGTGTGCACATCCTCACAAAATTTTCCCATAAAGCCGTTTGTTGGATGTCCAGAAACATGCGGATTCCATATTCCATTGACAAAAGTGGCTGGGAGTGCAGCATATTGATGTACTGGTTGTATCATGCTTGCCAAGCGAGGATTTCTGGGGAAATGGTGACTGCCAGTTTTTTAAAATTTTTTTATTCTGCCGGTTTCTCTGGGGCATTTTCAAACGTTTGAGGCCATGGGCCTCCCACCTGCTCCTCTTACCTTACTTGCTTAACCGCTCCCTGACATAGGCGCAGACTAATCTCCTCTATGAGATTATCAAACTAGATTCATACTTGAATTGAGTGGGTTGCAAAAGTGATTGCAATGAGAGAGAAAAGTTTTGCGCTTTTTACTTTTAATCAAAATAAAACTTGCTCAAAAGTTACTCTGAGTGGAAAGAGAACATATTATAAAAATAGTTATTCATTGGGTTTTTCTTACATTAGGCTTTATTTAATATATTTATTAAGTGTAATAATACTGGTTATGTATAGTCTCTAGCTCTATGTCAGTTTATTTTTGATAGATGTGGTACCTAAAATTTATACCTTCTGGTAGACTTTTTTGTTTATAAAAAAACATATTTCTCATGTCTGCTTTCTTGAGCCATTATTCTACATGGCACTTTATGGATAGTTAATTATAAGAGATAGCACAAGAACATCAACAAATAAAAAACTGTGTTCTTATTATATATATTATTCTAGCTGATTCTCTGACAACCTAACTTCAACATTTAGTAAAAAATACTTATAAATTAAAGTCTAATATCAATTCGATATTTCTAGTGAGAATTTTATTTCTTTTTATAGCAATTTTATCCACCAATGATTTTATAAGATCCCTAAGTAATATTAGGAATTATTATTGAGATCCATGATAGTATAATTATAAATTTTGGCAAACCTGAAAGCCTTCTATGTCTGCCTAGATCTTGGCTAGCTCTGTGGACCATTCATAGTGACATGCTTGTTTCTATCGCTTATCATCTAGAATTTTTATCTATATATAGGTGTACTCATTCTCAGAACCTTTAATTATCACTGGGTATACCATTAAGTTGTTATAAAACCCACATCTCATTAAGTGTGGAATCTTAATCTTTGTACTTATTATTTTTTCAAAAAAAACTGAATATCAAAAATTTGAAGTTCCAGAGAATTAGGAACAGAAGCTGAAATTGTCTTTTGGATGGCTTGTTCTTTATAATAGCTGGAGAGAGGCGAAGTATAAAACTTTATTGAGTTTTAAAAAGTCCTGAGGGGCTCCTAGTGCAGGCAACTATTGCTTATGAAGGCCTGAGGGGTACTGGCCCCCACCATACTAGGGGTGCGTGAACCTAAGCACCACCAAATGTGGGCCTGACCGCTATAAAGTGTAGCTCACACTACTTCTAAACTTATATATGCCCGCCCTGTTTATGTCTTGGGAAGCTTGTCTGCACCAACCATGACATTTGATATGCCTCTCATCCCTCTTGCAGGAGACAAGGCCTGATGACCCTAAGTTTAAGACCCCTTAGGGGGAAGAAGCTTAAGCCCTCCCCTTTTTCACCTGCTTTTTGTGGAGTTGTGCTCTCCAGTCCATTTTTTCCGGAAGCCTTGGAGTCCATTTGGATCTGCTGTAAGTTTCTTGCATGGTTCTTTCGCCACCAATCAGCTCATGCTGACTGAACTTGCAGCTAGCCAAGCTTCAGGCCAACTTGGTAAACCGCGTAATTTAATGTAGGCAAGTGAACCAAAGCGCAGCCAACCAGGATTGCCCCTCCCTTGTCTGTGAGTCCACACCTGTGCAACCCCAGAATGTGGGGAGGCCATTTGACAGGTGCCATGCTCAACTCGACCCCCCTTCCTGCCCATATCATCCCTTCAGGGAGTTGTAGACACCCGCAAGAATAGGTCAGCACAGTCATCACTACCATCCCACACTTCTTTCAGGCCACTACAGGACCCGATTATCGTGCCTCTCTGGGTTCTGGTGTTAGTTACTCACTTGTGTTTCCACAGGCTTTCCCCAGTTGTTCCATAAGGAAGCCCCAGCTTATCATAAATATCACCAGCATAGCACTTTTGCTTTTTGTGCTCTGGTTTATGCACTATCCTGAAACAAGATACCAATTATTGTAACTATGTGAAGAAGGAAATTAGATATAAATTTTGTTAGATGAAATAAATGTTAATCTTTATTGTTTGAAGTTTATTAATATCCATAGGGCTCTAGGTATTGTGGTAGATGGGAAGCTCAAGTCCTTTTTGTTTAATATCTTTGCTTCTCATCCAGTATGAGGTCAAGTTGCAGCCTTTCTCTTCGATTAACTTTGGGATAGTTGGCCTTCCATTGTGCGAGGGCATCCAGATATTAATTGCTAGCATTGAGGCAGTGTCCCATCTCGTTAAATTTTCCTCCATCCTTCATTAATTCTTGCCCATTTAAGGGCAAGGTGTAAGCTTTGGGGAGTAACCTCTGGGTATTGATTGGGAGGTATTCCCATTTCAGATTAGGAAGGGGAAGAAGCCAATGGCCATCCCCTTTATTACTCTGGGCGATTTTACCCATGTGATAGATGAGAGGTGAGTGATGGCATATCCCTCAAATGTCACATCATTTTCCCCCATGCCAACCACCCATGAGTTGGTGCATAAAACCAGTGTGTGGGGATGTGGCAGCGGCCAGTGGCCTCTGCCAGCAGGAAATTGGCAGTAAATTCTTTCTTTAAATGTTGTCTCTAATGGTTTAAGTTCAACTGATGTAGTTTAATTAAAATTCGCTTAAAGTTAACAATTTAAATCATTATTAGGCGTGGTAATTCCCATCCACCTTGACCTTTGCCACTATATTGCATGCCCGTCCCTAATAGGTTTGTGTGCAACGAACATTTTCCCAATTCAGTGGTACCAGCCATATGTGGCCTGGCCTTGGACATATCCAGTATACCACTGGACAACTGATGCCAATCTTCCAAGAAAAATTACATTGGGAGGGAAAGTCGGTGGAAATTTGAGTGTGAGTTGGATGGTCAGTTTATGATTATTCCAACATCATAGAATTTCTGAATGACAATCTGGCGCAATAAAATTGCAAAATTATTCCTGAAGATGAATGCAATTGTTCAAGCCCCCAATTTGTTTTGTTAACTTATAAGGAAGTGGACCCCAACAGGTTCTGAAGTTGCTCCATCCATTCCTTTATCTACCCTTTAACACTCCCAATAAAAATTATACCCAAAAAATCAAATTTTATTTTTGAAATTTTAGCAGTCCACCAAACGTTTTGTAATTATGACTGCCAATTTGTTTTCTTTTTGGTGCTCATTGTGAGAATCCAGCTTATTGTTGCTTGCAGTAGCTGGTTTCCTCTGAATTCCACAAATAGTTTTGATAATAAAGTTAAAAACACTAATAAACAAAAAGCTGATTTTTATATGTTTTTATTAGAGTTAGCGAGGAATAAGAAAAAAACTATCTTGATATTACCATTTAGTATTTAAACTGTATTGAGGGCTGAAGGGAACTTAATTGTAAGTTCAGAATAACATAGTATGGTCCAAATTAGGATTTATTTAACTTAGGCCTATTGGAGCTCTAAAACTTGCTTCACTTTGGCTGAATGACAGATGGGGAGTTATATTAGGCAAGACGAACCCGTGGGGTAACAATTTAATATTTCAGCCAATCCAATTATAAAAAATTATTGCACCTTGGGGACTCGCCAAGCCTATAAAAGGGGTGGTCCCCACTTAGGTGTTTGTTTTGAACTAGATGAGATCTGAAAAAACTTTTCTTTCTCGTTGCAATCACTATTGCAACCTATTCAATTCAAGACTGAATCTAGTTTAATAATATCACAGAGGAGATTAGTCTGCGCCCATGTCAGGGAGCAGTTGGTCAAGCAAGGTAAGAGGAGCAGGTGGAAGGCCCACGGCCTCCAACGTTCAAAAACGCCCTGGAGAATCTGGTGGAATAGACAAAATTCTTAAAAAACTGGCGGTCACAATTTCCACAGAGATACTCGCATGGCAAGCATGATGCAACCAGTACATCAACACGCCACACTCCCAACCACTTTTGTCGTTGGAATTTGGAGTCCACGTGTATCTGGACATCAAAAAACGGCCTATGGGAAAATTTTGTGAAGATGTACACAAAATTTTCCAACCACGGTGTACGTTGCACCTCACTCCATGTCATGCAGTTGGCTGGACCTAGGTTTTGAGAGCAAAAAAGCAGCAGATGAGGCTGCAGCGGTGCGCGTAGTGGTCAACCTCCCCGAAGGGCAACAGGTCATCAAAACCAAATGCACCAGATGGACAAAATCAAACCAAATTTTCCTCACGTTTGACTTTTTGCCTACTACGGTAAAACGTGACATTTTTGAGCAACACCTGAAAGATGTTCTTACCATCTACGGCGAAATACAATCTTTTGAAATGCAATGCTTTACGCTGATGCCACACCTGTGCACCAGCAAAGCCATTGCAGTTCTGACCCCAACCAAGGAGATCATAAAGGACCTAACCCAGATCTCGCACTCCACTTTTATTGATATCGCAGGGCATACCACCCACCCATTCTGGGTGACTGTGGACAGCGCGCCCCCATTTGCACCCACTGTGAAGCGTTTGGCCATAAGGCACACGCATGCCCCATCAAGGAGGGCGTCACATTTCAAGAGCACCCCTCGGCAGCCATGGCCAACGGAGAGGCGCACTATGAACCAACCGCAAGCACCAAGGAGGCTTTCCCGTGGGGAGCACAAGGCTGCTACCTATTGGTAAAGCCTATCTCCCTGCAAGAATGGAAGAAGGCTAAGAAGGCCCATAGGGCCGCAGCCAAGAAAATGGCCAAGGCCACCACCGCTATCCCACACTCACAACGCTGGGAGGACATGGAAACCTTTGCGGTGGAAGTATATTAGGAATCCATCAACCAATCAGATTGGGAAGCCCATGCCGAGTGGGCCACTCAATCCGAGGATCTGATGGGAGAATCAATTTCACCCAATCGTTGTACCCAAGCTCCAGTTGAAACTGACTTGGGACCTATCCCAACTGAGAAAAAATTTTGACCCACTCAATGATGCACTGAACTCATCCACACCACAAAAAATTTGTCCAACGTCAGGAAAACAAAAAGTGAGGCCAAAGCCAACGTGACTCTTTCCACAAAAATCAACAAAAACTCCGATAGCATTGCTGGTAACACATGTGCTGTTGTAAAAGCCCGTGGGGACCTAGAATAGGCTGGTGGGCCCAGGGGCCCACCCCCTTGCACCTAAGGTGCGATGGGGAAACCTTCACTTTAGGGATGTTGAATATCGCCGGACTCAAGGCCTCCCCGTCCTGGGCTAGGAAACTGAGTTTTTTACAACACAATTTACTCGTGGATATCCCGGCCATCCAGGAGTCCCACTGTCCATGAGGTTCCAAGGAAACTTGGAAAACAATGCTTCTCTCATCCCTATCCTTTTGGTCAAAGCACCGTGGGGTGCTAATTCAGAAAAATAATTATTTCAAATTTGTATCCTCAGAAACATTCCTAAATGGCCGAGTGCTTGTTGTCACCTTCTCGTGGGTTAATGTAGCGCACGCAATCGTCAACATTTATGCCCCAAATGGTGCAGACAAGCATCAGGAATTTTTCTCATTGGTCAAATCCCTCCCGCTACCCCCTGATTCTTTCCTAGTTGGTGACATGAACTGTTGGCTAACCTCACCAAAGACTGGTGGCCTCCCTCACCCCACGCCCCACAGGGTCACGTTGAACTATGCATTCTAAAGGCCACCCTTGGGTTAATGGATGCGCTGCCGTGACATGCCCCACTACTCAAAACATAATGTGTCCCCCACATCCACAATGGCCAATTAAGGTCCATGACCCTCATTGACCTTATTCTAACACCAGCAAAATTCCAACCCCACATCTCCCACTTCAAAACAACGAAAATGGAATTCTCTGACCACTGACTGGTCTTGATAACAACCACCTACCTGTCACAGTTGCTAAGGCCCCACATTGGTGCAAAATCCGCCCCCCAAGCTCGCGTCACCAGGATTTTTCACATGGGTGGAAGAGGCATCTTTGGCAAAAAAAAAGTTTGTTGCACCGTTTTGCGTGGACCCCATTTCCACATGGGCATCTTTCAAAGAAGATACCATCTGCCACTCTCGCCACCTCTCTTCCAGATGCTCACGAGCCACATCAGCTTTCATTTCGCGTGCTCTGGCAGAGTTGGCACACCTGGAGTCCAACATCCCAGCTACAGGATACAGCTCTGCATGGGGCTGGAAGTGGGCGGAGGCAGCCACCCACCTCAACGCGCTCAAAAGGCAACACAAACATCGGGTTTGTGTTCAGTACAGGGCCAAACGCATCACAAAAGGTGACAAGTGCACCGCATATTTTTTTAAAAAAAATTTCACACCAAACCAGAGCGTGGCATGTACACTGGTGCAAAGATCAGATGATTCCATTGCGGATACGCCAGCCAAAGTGGCAATTTAAACACAAAAGTATTACTCCAAGTTTTACCAATTTAATCCAATTCAGCCAGCTGAAGTGGCAGAATTTCTCAACTGAGCTCATATCTGCACCATTTTCCAATACATAGAAATAATGAATTTTGTTACTCCGAACGAATTATGGACAGCCATTCGCGGTGCACCAAACTGAAAATGCCCAGGCCCAGATGGCATTCCATATGAAATCTATAAAAATATTTCAAATATATATCCCCAATACTGCTGGCCTCACTTAACCAGAGCCTTTTGGAAACGTACCTCCTGCCAGGAGGACAAGAGGCCTTCACTGTCACACTCTTCAAGAAAGGGGACAAGCTAGACTTAGCAACTGGCGCCCCATTTCTTTAACTAACACGGATACAAAAATTTTAACAAAAATCATGGCTAACCAATTAGGGACTGTAACATCTGCCACCATCTCCCCAGAACAATTCGGTTTCATCTCCAGAAGGTCGATTTGGGATAATGTGCACTCTGTGGCTAAAGTATGTCTGTCCACAGCCTCTGGGGCACTTGTATTCTTGGACCAACAGAAGGCCTATGATAGAGTAAACTGGAAATACCTAAGGGCCTGCCTCCATCAATTCCGCCTACCCCCTCGCTTCATCAACTGGTGATGCTGCTCATGGAATCTGCAACAATGGCAGTGCATGGCCCTGGCTTCCTAACGGAAGTAGTCCGCCCTCAAAGGGGCTTGTGACAAGGGGACCCCCTCAGCCCACTCTTATACAACTTCAGCCTTGACCCATTACTGCGAAATGTGAATGCCCAACTCACTGGGGTCCATGTGCCAGGCCAAGCCCCAGTCAAAATATTGGCGTTCGCAGATGATTGTGTGGTTGGGGTGTCTAATAATCAATATGCACGCACGCTTGAAGCTCTCATCCAGGAATATTCCCAGGTAAGCAACGCAGCACTGAACGCCTCCAAAACTGAAATCATCCTCCTTGGTCAGTTTCAGAACTGCTGGGCCCCAGCAATTAGTTCCCAACCTGGCCCATCTGCTCGCCCACATCCACACCTTACTAACTCAACACACACCGCTCCACTGGTGCTCCCCTTCGTGCCACTCCCTACCATAGGACTGGTGCGCCATCTGGGCGTGTAGATGGAGGCAGGCGGATACGCGTCAGCAGTAGTGGAGTGCCGTATTCTGGACAACGTGATGAAGCAAATTGCCTCTCTCAGAGCCCACCCTACTTCCCTTACTGGTAGGGTTGTTTTAGCCAACTCTATGTTCCTATCCAAAGTCTGGTTCAGAGCCCACGCCATCCCCTTCTCCCCCAGCTTCTTCAAATCCTTGTATGCCTTGCTGCAAGGATGGCTTTGGTCAGGCCGCCATCCACCAGTGCGGCTAGAGGTCATGTTTGGCCCTCATCATCATGGTGGCATGGGCCTGCTTGACTTCAAAGCCCATGCTGCCAGGATCCTGGGTACCTGGATCGCGGCTGTCACCGCTCCTACACTCCCATCCCAACACTGGTCCCACGCAGCCCAATCCAACTTCTCCAGAGCCTTGGGCCTCAACAATCCATCAAACCCCCACTCCCTGATGAAATACCTTGCATCACACACATCGGCCACAGGTCCTCACGGGACAAAAACCCACTACAAAAGAATCCTACTCTCCATGCAGAGCGCAGAGTGGAGAATTCGTATTAGCGGACATACAACCCAAAGAGGCCGCCCCTCTCCTCAGTTCACACAAGAGGTACAGGGGCTACCCATCCATGATGGTGTGATTCCCATTCGGCCCATGTCCTATCCAGGGTGGACTGCCTGGACATGATGGACCTCCCTTATTCCATTGAGACCCAAAAAACAATCTGGAAATATGTACATCAACCTCTGTTGCAGCCTCAAGTCCACTCCCATGTGTGGCACTGCCTGAGGCGGGTGTATCGTACAGCTGAGAGCTCTAACGCTTTACACTCATCCTGCGTCGTGTGCGGCCAGTATGGAACGCTGTTCCACCGCCTGGAGAAGACTCTACTCTAAAGTGATATGGCGCGAATTTTAACGTTTACTGGGCCAGGATCAAACGCATCCCTTCAGTCTGTCATGAGACATGTTTGCCCTATCAATGGCCTCCTCCCTTCCACCCTCCCTCCGTGCTCTGGTGGTTGCAATCGCCATGTGTACCATCCACACGATTGTCTTAGATGCCATCGCAGGCTCCACCCCCACCCTCCCAGAAACTGTCCACAGATTCCGGTCTCATTTGGTGGACCACTTTCAAGCATGGATGTTTGGATACCTCCCACCGCGTTGCTGACAGCTGGTCTCCTCCTGGTTCTCAGTCTAATTCATCAAATCAGACTCCTTCCTCCACACGTGCTCAATAGTGGCTACGGCCCCTTCACACGTTCCCTCCCCCTCCTCATAAGTGGCATTCCCGCCGGCAACAAGAGATAGCATCACTTCTCTGGGGTGCCTCCCCCAGTACTAAGTTTATCTGTCCTGAGTCATATTTGGAAGTGTCCGTCCCATGGTCAGCCTTCCCACAATAAATTTAAAATAGATGAGATCTGGGGAAAAACCTCCAATGGACTCCCTGGGTTCCCCCGCGTGGTCAGGAAAATTTGACTGCCCAACTTCATGTTATTTGCCCAAATAGTATTTGTAAAAGTGTTACCCCAATTTTTGGGGTTCCACTTAGAAAAGCCAGGGTCTTTTAGTCAATAATACCATTATTAATGCTTAAAAAGCTACCATCATCACAAACTTGTAAATGTCCAACATTTCCTCCTTTCAACCTATTTTGACCCAGAAACATTTTTTCTTGAAGCTGGGAGGTAAAATGTCTGACATCACCCCCTCAAGAATGTTGGGGGGAATCGGGCCATAGAAAGTGGCCATGTGCCCGATTGATGATAATCCCTGTAGACAGGGACTTTATAGAGTACTCATTTCCTCTCTTGTAGGTGATGGTGAAAGGACCCTCTCAGATTGATAAAAGTTTGCCGCTTCCAGGAGTGATGCAATTATGGTAGTATAATACCATGTTTGACTCATGGAATGTTTTAGGGGGTTCAGAGATCATTTGCAGCCTGCCCTTCTTTAGTCACCGTTTAAGCTAAATTTGGCATAGCCTCAGATTAGAGCTTGATGATGCGCTGAGTCAACCTTCCCATGGCTTTCTTAGGTTCCTCAGCTCTAGAGGAGAAGACATATTTAGCAATTAGAGCAGGTATTTCTGATTCCCGCCCATACAAGACATGGAATGGGGACATTTTCAAGATCTGGTGATAACTAATCTGGTAGGCCATAAGAGCACTAAGTAGGAATTTATCCCAGGGAATAGGATCAGAAGAGACCATTTATATAGAATGGAGAACAAGGTTCCATTTTCTCTCTTCACCGTCCAGTTAGTAATGGGATTATACAGAGCAGAGAAAAGTTGTTGGGCTCCCATGGAAGTAGCCAAGACTTTGACTAATCTAGAGGTGAAGTTCTTACCATTGTCGCAGAGTAGTACTTGGGGGCACCCATGAGGAGTGAAAATGTTTTGATGTAAAATGTGACTGTGGTCTTGGCCGCTTGGTCAGGGAGAGCCACGGCTTCAATTCACTTAGTAAAGTGGTCAATGGCTACTAGGATAAATTAGTTTCCAACAGTAGTCTGTGAGAGGGGACCTACTACATCTAGGCTGATGGTGTGGAATGATTATTGAGGGGTAGTTGGTTGATACTGGTATTAAGCCTTGTAACTGGATTGTTTCTTTTACGTGAGGCAAGCACTCAAGACTTCAACTATAGTTCCCATAATTCCTTCCTAATAGGGCCAATCCTTAATCCATTCTAGGCTTTATTCGCTCCTCCATGACCTAGGGTGGAGTGAACTTCCAGAATAACAGGTACACGTTCTGAGGGCCAAAGGTAATGTAGCCACTTTGCCACCACCTGCTTGTACAATTTTCCATTCTCCACTTTGGAAATTTGGGAGTGCCAGGATAACATTTTCTTTATTGGCTCATCCTCAGCCTCCCAGTCATTGGGGACCATTAAGAGGTACTATAACCTCTCAGCCTAGCTATTATCCATGTGAAGGACTGGCAGCCGAGTTAACCCATCAACATTCATGTGACGGGTTCCAGAACAGTGTTTAATCTTCATGTCATAATGGATGGAGCTTTAGAGCCCACCGATCTAACTGGTCAGTGAATCCTTCATGTTCTGTAACCATTTCAACGAAGCGTGGTCCATAACCACAGTGAAGGTGGTCACATACAAGAAAGGGCGATAGTGCTTTACAGCTAATAGAACAGCAATGCGCTCCTATTCCATTAAGTTGTAGTTGCATTCCGCCTTTAACAGCATCTTACTAAAATAAAAACAGGATGATCTACACCGTTTTCATCCAATTGTGCTAAGAAGGCCCCAACGGCATAGTCAGAGGCGTTGGTAAAAAAACTAAAAGGTTTTCCATAATAAGAATACCTCGGGATAGGACATTGTTTTAGCAGTTGCTTCAGAATCTCAAAAGCGGCCTTTATTTGGCACCTTAATGGAAGGTGTATTCTTGGTCAATAGGCGAACAAGGCGCTCTCTGAGATGGGAGTACTTAGGGATGAACTGATGGTAATACCCCATCATCCCTAGAAATACCTAAATATTCTGTAAATTTTTAGGGGGAGGCAATTTTGAGATTGCTTCGACCTTATCTTGTATGGGTTGGATTCCCTCTTGAGAAATTGAGTGGCCAAGGAAGTCTAATTTCCTCTGGGGGAAGGTGCAATTGGAGGGTTTTAATTTGATATTGGACTCTCGTAGGCGCTGAAACATCTCCTTCAGGTGATCAAGAAGTTCGTTAAAGGTTTTTGAGAACACTGTGATGTCATCAAGATGAACAATGACTCAACTTAACTTTAAATCCTGTAGGGTGTGATCCATAGCATGCTGGAAAGTTGCAGGTGCGTTGCACAACCCTTGAGGTAATTGGGTGATTTGAATATACCCTCACTGCAAATAAGAGCGCATTTCTCTTGATCTTGAGGAAAAAGGTCCATTTGTTAATAGCCGTTAGCCACATTCCATTGCAGAAAAGAAGTTAGATCTGGAGAGTGATGCCAGGTCTTCACCAATCTGAGGGATAGGATAGCTATCCTTTTTGTGAAGTTATTTAATTTTTGTGGTATTCCTTGATTACCCAATGACCTCCATTTTTTAATTAGCAAAAGATGGTAAGTCCAAAGGCTTTGTGATGAAACTAGTAACCCCGCGTCTAGTAATTTTAAGCTCCGTCTTCATCTGCTGTTCTTCCACCTTTTATTATGGCAAGGTTTGGACCTAATAGGATGGGCATCTCACACGTCAATGAAGTGGCTCCAGCCCTTCATGTGGCCATAGTCAGTATCTGACTAGAGAATATGTCGCTATAGCCTACTAGTAAAGTATGGACTTTTTCCAGCTCACTTGAGTTCAGCTTATCCGAGATATGAACTTTGGGTAAGGTACATACCAGGTATTCATGGGCAAGCCCAAATCCGCCATAGAGCCAATGAAATGGACATGGTTAATGTCCTACACCGGGATTAATAAACCTCTCCCAATCTCCTGTGTTTTTTTATATCATGTCCGGCTGGTGAGGAATTCTCAGCAGAATAGTGATAGGCCTCTGATAGGCTGGGTCTAATATCCCCGGCAATACCTGAGGCTCAAAGAGGCTAACGCTCTCAAGCCTTATGAGGTGTAACTAGCAGTGGCTTGGGATTTGGAGCGTAATTTTTGTTTCCAACCCTAGTTGTTATTTAAGCTTAATTAAGACCTCATCTGCAGCATAGAAAGGGATACCATCCCTAGCATACACTGAATTGTGAAATTTCTTTGTGTTGCGCCCAGAGGTGGAATAATGCAAACTTCTTAGCTGAAAATGGATAATCAACCATGCAAGAGTGTTCATTCTTGATGGGATCTTTATTGGATAAGATTGAAATGACTTCATAGTTGATTAACGAGAGGAAACCTTGCTTCATGTTGATTATTACCTCATACTCAATCATAAACTGGGTACCTATGAGCACATCATAGGCATTATTGTCCAAGGCCACTGCAAAGGCTGATAAGATAAGCTTTCCGGTTCGAATGGGAAGAAAAGAGTATGCCCAGATAAGCACTGGTGTTATATGGGCTTGCAATTCCATATCCTTGATTATACTCCAAGTCAGGTTCCAGCTTTTTCTTTTTATGATATTAGTGGAGATTACGTTAACCAGGGAGCCAGTATCCAGGATGGCCATTATCTGGGCTTTTTAGCGACCACTTCAACCTTGGTGAAAGTTCCTCCAAAGATATGAGAAGGGCCCAAGACCTCTTTGAGATTGAGAGTGAGGTTGATTTATGAGCAGTCTCAGGGTATTTACCCAGGATGGATTTCATGGTATGGACCCACTGAAGGGGTTGAATCAACCCAACTAAGTACTGATCACCATCGCTGGAAGTGTCAATAACCTAAGGACACCCTAGAATTTGGCTGAGGTATGTTTACCCAGGTATGGTGGTCTCGTCTACTCTTTTCAGCGTTTAGTTGACAGGGACCTCCACCTCCACGAATGCTCCAAATATATAGTATCCAACGTCATTGTAAAATCCTCAGATTCATCCCCAGGGGTATTTTAAACAACTGGCAAGGTCTTAATTGAGGTAGAGGAGACGGCCACAGAAGGTTAGGTAGCTATCTTCTGCTTATTCATCTTTCCGGCAAGACCTTTATTGTCACATGGGTTACCCTTAGGGCGTGCAACTAGCAGCTTGGCTGGAGGGAAAGGAACAGCGACTTTAGTGAGCAAGTGTGGGAGCACGGGTTTATTGCATAATAGGGATTAGATCTACAGGAGGGAGTGAGCTCTGTTTTAAGTTGCACTGAGGGAGCAGGTTTCACAGGGAGGATAAGCACAGGTGGACTCACCCCCAACTGTTCTACAGGCAAAAGCTCCATAATGGTTAGAATTGATGGCTTTACCTCAGCTTATTTGTTGTTGCACATGAATGGAAATCGGCAACATCTAACAGAGCCTCTTTTAAATCACAGATATTTTTGAAGTATCATTTTACTGAGATGTTATGCCTGACTAGGGAGGGTTGAGAAGCTAACCCAGTTATTATGGCTGCTATATCATCATCAAAGGTTAGCATGTTAGACGTTGATATACTTTTTGCAGTGAGGTAAAATTGCTCAGCAAAGGCAGCAGTCAGTTCGCCCTATAACATGATAAGACGCATAAAAGCCTTATTTTCCCTGTGTAGACTCTACTTTGATCTTAATTAGCCAAATGAATCTCCTTAACCTCTGCCAGGGTGTGCAGAGTGTCCATATAAGGGACAATTATTACTTGTGCCAAGCGACATAAGCATAGAAGGATGTGTTGAATTTTTACTTATCAGTTGCTCCATGCATGGAATCTTCATAAACATACAAAAAGGAAGCAATGCTCTCTTTACTGGGTTGTATTTGTCTTTAAGAAGGGGCTTTGATGGGCGCTGCTAAAGCTCTTTTAGGCGGGATAAAGCGCTTGCTAGTTTTCTTTCTAGGGAAACTATTCTTGAGTCAATTTTGAAGGGGATAAGTTGGAAGGTTACTCACTTTGAAAGCCTCCATTTTTTGAGGTCTTTATTTTTGATGTACAGGTTTGAGCCCCTGTAGTGAGCAAAACTTTGTGGGAATCCAGATAATTGTTGCACGTACGTGCTGGTCGCCTCTGGATTCCACAAATGATTTTGATAATAAAAGTAAAAACACTAATAAACAAAAAGTTGAGTCTTATATGTTTTTTATTAGTGTTGGGTAGGGGTAAGAAAAACAAACTCTATTAATATCTTACCACTTAATATTTAGCCCGTAAAGAGGATTGTTGGATTTTGGCGTTTACTAGGCTCGCTGGTGCTTTTTTCCTTGAATCCAACAATAATACTTTAGGGGATGCGCCCACTTATACCAAAAAAACTGTAAATTAAGCACTTATTGAAATAGTGGCATTAGATATGGTTTTTT